>NC_069433.1:43584009-43630889 GCF_026875155.1 Cherax quadricarinatus | reverse complement strand
GTGATGTGAAGTGGAGGGTGGTGTTGTGAGGTGGATGGGGTGGTGCTGTGAGGTGGATAGGTGGTGATGTGAATGGTGGGTGGTGCGTGAGGGGCCGGATGGTGCTGTGTGGTGTTTGGGGGTGTGTAAGTGTTGGGGTGTGCGTGAGGGACTGGTGGGTTTGAAGGGATGGGTGGTGCTTTTTTGGTGGTAGGTGGTGATGCGAAGTGGGGGGTGGGGGGGAGGGGAGGGATAGTGCTGTGGGTTGGGTTGGTGCTTGAGTGGATGGTAGGGGGGTGAGGGTGGTGTTTGTGAGTGGTAGGTTTTTGGGGGAATGGTGGTGTGTTTGGGGTTTAAGGGGGTGGTGTGAGGGGGGGGGTGCTGTGGTGGTGGGGGGGTACTGTGAGGTGGAGGGGGGTGGTCGTGCGGGAGAGGGAGCGTGGTGGTGGTGGCCCCTTGAGTGGTTGGTTTTGTGGTGAGGTGGGGTGGGGGGGTGGGGGGGGGATGGGGGGGGCGTGAGATGGATGGGGGTGCTGTGAGGGGGGGATGTGAGGGGGGTGAAGCAGCGGGGTCTTTCGTGTGAAAAAAGGTTCTGCGGACAGCAGGTTTTTGGCTAAGCGGCATTTGGTGTGTGGACGCAGTGTTTTATGAACATGACAGCTGGCATGTGAAGGGCAGTTTTTTTTGAGATACCATTTGGTACTTGGCTTTCATGTGGTTTGTGTGATCGATTTGCGGTTTGTGAGACAAGTAGTTTTTTAAAAGAGACGTTTTTGCTGTAACATAGACAGGGGGGGCCCCGTGAGACAAACGATTTAGAAGTAAGGTATACTATGAGACAGACAGGGGTGTTGTAAGCCCGGATTTGCGATATACAGGGGTGATGTGAGAAATTTTGGTGCTTGAGACAAGGGGAGCGAAAAAGACGGGGGTGCTAAAAGACGGGTAGTGCTTGAAAAGTGGTGCTATAAGACGGTTGAGCAGCAGAAAGGTATGCTTAAACAGGTGGAGCGGTGAGAAAATGGTGCGGGGAGACAGGTGGTGCGGTGGACAGGTGGGGTTAGACCGGGTGGTGCTGTGAACAGGGGTGCGATGAGGCTCGGTTAAAGGGCTGGGGATGACTAACATGCTTGCAGAAAGTATTTCTTAAACTAGGGTTGGGGGAAAAATGGAATAACCTCGACGAGATGGTGGAGGCAGGCTTCATACGTATTTTAAGAAAATAAATGATAAAGCCAAATAAAAAGGAAGGGGTGGTCTGGCATGCAGTTACTGAGGAAAAAACAGGGGGGCTGAAAAAATCGACCGTTGCACCCCCTAAGGTGAAAAGCACGCTATCAAGCCTACGATACTCACCCCTCACGTTTACACACACATATAAAGCCAAAATACAATTCAGGGTTTGCGCACACACACACACACACACCCAACACACACACACCACAACAAAACACACACAAAACACACACCCCCACCACACACCCACCAAACACAAAAGCGCTACAGGCCCAAATTTGACAACAATTTTTCCACATCTGTAAAATTTGGGCGATTCCTGAGGTGGAACACGCAATGAGTCCAGTGTTTAAAAAAGGAGAGGGCACGCCGATTAAATTTCAAAAACAGTGTCGCTGTATGTATAGTATGCCAATCAGGGGGAAAAGATTTCGGAGAAGAGTGTGGAGTCCCTAAAAGGAATAAGTTTTATTCACACAAACAATGTTTTTTACGACAATCCATTACACACATCGTTCACGGAGTTCATACCTTTATCACAAGATAGGCACATGGTTCTGCCGAAAAGAAGAGGTCACGATGCCCCATGAACACGACGGGGGACTAATTTGGAAAAATGTGGGGCGAATTTAGCGAAGAAGTTGCGAGAGGAGGGAAAAGATCCTGCTCACATTGTAGCGGGCTGACTCCCAACCAATGGAGCCAGCGACAATAGAAACAGGTGCGGAAATAAACACCCCCCCCCCCCCGAAAAAAAGGGGGATGGAACACTGTGGACAAAAGAAAAAGCGCCATCCGTCAAGGAGCAGGCAAACCAGCTCAACCGGGCCCTGGCAAATTCAAGGTGAAGTCTTACAGGGACCACAGAACCCATTGGGGGTTGTTTCATACCGGGAAATACGACACAACCTGAAGTTCAAGTTGGTTCAACTTGGGGGGGAGAACCAAAAATTGACTCCTCTCACAAGAAATGTATCCCACCTTGAAAGAGTCATGGAGACAATCGCTCATTCACCCTGGAGGAACTGGACTTGGCAGAGACCCCAAAGGGTGGTAGTGTCGATCCCCGTGATGTCCCCTGGGGGCAGTAGAAGCTCACCCGTTTTGGTGTCGCTCAATCTAAAGGCAAAGCGGCGGGCAATGCCCAACCGGGGTCCTCTTCGCTGTAGGACCCTGCCATCCCAGCTGGACCTGGGGTTCTTGGGGCAGTACGATGTCAGGCCCTTCACAGCAGAACCAGTTCGCTGTTTCAAGTGTCAGCGTTATGGACCCTGGGTGACTCTGGCCCCGAACAAGAAATCTGCGGTGTTGCGCCGCACCACCCAAAACCGAGGAATGCACCCCAAAAGCGAAAAAATGCATCGCCCCCCACCCCAAATGCCCGAACTGCGGCAGAAAACACCATGCCTGGAATCCCGACCCCCGGAGGCCCCCAGAATTAAAGGGAGTTGGAAGAGCCAAAAACTCGCAACAGGCTCAAGGATCCCCTCTCCAAACGTGGGTGCGGAACCCTCCCATACTGCAGATCTCTCAGAGCCAACCCAAGTCATTGCCCGGGAAATTCCCCCCTAAAAACCCTCAACCGGGCGTAAAGGTCAAAAACCTCCTGCCCCCCCTCCCTCAACGAAGAAACAGAAAAAAGGGGAAAACAGGAGGCGTCAAAGGTGCATCGGGTAAATGCGAACAGCAGGCGGCACTAAAGGGCCCCCCCGGGGCCATAGCACGACAACCAGGACTCCTACCTCCCACAGACCCCGGGTCCCCCAAAAACCTGGTTCAGCAAAGCCCCGGTGCATACAAAAAAGAAATCCAACCCTCACAGTCCTACAGACCAAACAACCCAGTAATTCCACTCTTTCGCCCAATCCAAAGCAGGCCCTCACCGGGGGGTCTCTAGCATCTCAGGTGTTACGATCTTATTTGCAACAAAATAAACTCCAGGAACAACAGAGGCATTCCGGCAGATGGTCGTACGCCCTGAGGTGTGCTTTCTGCCCAAAGGGGAGACAGGGTCCCAGTTTGCAGGTTCTCAGAGGGGCAGGACTCGTCTCCAGTCAGGAAAAAATCGATGGAAAAACCTGGGTTCCAAAATAAACCCCCTCAAGGCCCTCAGGGGAAAATTTCGGGGGCCTGGGGGCAAAAACCCCTTTGCTGGAGGCTTTTAAATTGGGGGTGGGTTGATTTTACTACAAAAAAACTTGACTGTCCCGACTGTGCCCAAGATCCCCCGGTTTTTGCGGGTTTTTTACGGCACACGGACCGGGCGTTCACTGAGAGGCAAGCGTTTTTGTATCCAAACAATCCCTCCGAGGTTAACCCAAAACCCTTGGACGGGGGGAGGATTCGGGGTACAGGCCATCCTTGTGCACAAAACCTGGGGGCCCCCATTCCCATCTTTTTCATTCAAGAACCCAAGACCACCTTGACATTCAGGTTCGCCTGCACGCCTGAGTGTATTTTGTGGGGGGAGATTTCAAGACATCACCCAAGCTGCACTCCCCTCAGAAACCCAATGCTGCTGGCGACACATGCATGCCCTACACGTATTAGAGGTAAATTTGCAAAACAATGGAACCCCAAAAACCCTTTGGGGTGGCCCCTCGCTTCCTTGGGTTAAGAAACCGCGCAGGGCGACTGGAAACTCATCCTCACCTTGTCAGTGACCACTTTGCTTTATCCCCAATTAAAACAAAGGGCCCCCACAGTTGTGCTGCCCCCTGATGGGACAAAAAGGGGCCAACTGGAAGGTGTTCCGGTTATCTTCATGATGGGGGTCCCTTCTTCTATCTGAAGACTGTGATCGGCGAACGGGTAACATGTTTCATCCGGCGCAGAGTGCGCGTTCCAAAGAAGTCGCAGGACGCATAAAAAAAAGGAGGTGGTTTCAAGCGGGGTGCGGGGCAGAACCACCGCATAAACTTTTAGGAAGCTAACAGGCGAAACCCCTAGGGCAGAAAACAGGAATACTCTAGAGCCATTTTCGCATCCCCGGAGTCTCTCTCAAAAAAAAACTGAGAAAGGGCTGGGGGGTGCAACATTCGGGCACCACCACCTATCTGAGATATGGGGCAAGCAAATACAAATGGAAAAGAGCAAGTCGAGGCCACCCGCCACCCGAACCCCTCCCAGGAAGTTTAGAAAAATAAAGGAGCTTTTCACTTCCCGGGGGGCTCCATCGCTCCACAGGACATGGGAAAATACAGACGATCTTCTGCCACAGCGCCGTAAAAGAACAAGTGATGGAGTCGGAAAATGTGACTGACGAAGCCTCACGGATTGGAAAATCCGACGTGCCATTAAGAACAAGGTTTACACTGCCCCGGGCTCGATGGTGTTCATTCCCATGATTGCACGGGTGGGGGAGATGGGATGGGAGGCCATACAGACGTCATTAACAAAAAGTGGAGGGGGGACACTCCCCGAAGCTTGGGGGAAAGCTCCTCTACCAATTCCCCAAGCCCAAGGACCCAGGCCGTATGGACCCATATCCTACCGCTTTTAGCCAAGACTGCTGAGGGGTGGTGTTTTTAAACCCCCTCCTATGGGGAAATTGGACCCTTTTTTCACATTTTGGCTTCAAAAGGGTGGGGACGCAAGTGAATAACCACTCACTAGCCAGATTGGCGACAGAACAAAAAAAAATAGTAGTCGTCTACTCGACCTTGAAAAAAGGGTTTGAGAGTCAGCCCCACAGCAATTTGGCAATCAGCTCGGAAGGGAATAAAGGACCTCAGGTGGTAGAGTCCTAACCCAGGGGCAGGGGCCTGTGTCACTTTCGGACAACTCTTCTTTAATCCCTGGAAAACGGTACGCACAAGGGGTGTCTCAGTCCTACCCCCTTTAAAATCCTTATCAGGAAAATTGTGAGCCTTCCCTTTCATATGGACCAGCTCCTCAGTTGGATGTCTTGCATGTAGTGAATGGGAAAGGCAAATTTTGAACGACAGGCTCAGAGAGCTTTGGACCTATTACGCAGTCTTGCAGGGAAAGGCCTCAAAATCTCGGCCCGAGAAATCTCTTGCAATGATGTTCGGGAAACCCGATCCTGTGAATGATTGTATTGGATATAGAACTTTAGTGGCAGGGTCCTACCCGTATTGGGGAAATTTCTTTATAAAAAGCGACCTTTTAGAAAAAAGGCGAGTTGTCAGGTCCGGCTTCTCAATCAAGCCAGGAGCCATGCGAGGCCCGTGCGGGGAAGCAAAAGTGTACTTCGCTTGTGTATATACAAGTTAGCCGCCATTGCTACGGGCACCGGCGTTTTGCTACTCTTCCCCCAGAGCAGGCAAAAAGTGGAGGGGCGACAAAATGGCGATTAAGAACTTGCTTTGGGGGCCCCCTTTTGGACCAACACAGATGTCCAGATCGAGGCCCGGCTTCCTTCGGCTGAAGAGTAAAACATAAAAACCCTGCAAAAGTGGCCCCCGATTTTGACAGGCCGCAAGGTACCCCACTAAGGAGACGGAATTGAAACCCGGGACAAGATCCACACCTTTCACGACTACTCCTGGATTCGTTCGTTTTGTGCTGTTGGGGGAAGCTGTGCCTATCAAAATACTCCCTTTAGAAAAGGGTTTTGACCTTCCCGTTGGGGTATCATCAACATCCCGGGCCCAGTCCCGCCGATGTTTGATCTGCAGTACCCCTCTTAAGCGTCTCTGCAGTCAAGACACTTTCCCGCAATCTGGAGACAAGCATGGCACTGGGAGAGGGAGGCACATGTGCGTGTTTTCACGTGGTTCTGTCGACCTAAAGGGAAGAGAGCAGCAGTGGTGTACCACAATTTCAACACAAAAGGGTGGGACTCCCCGACCATGCAACGTCCTTCAAGCTGAGTGGTGGGGGTCGCAGGCATTGTCACATGCCCTCGACATGACTCCCACTGTCAAAGTTATTCCCCGTCTGCAATCAATCCCTCTCCCTTCTCAACCCCAGGACAATGTTCACCCTCACATCGATCCCGAGCATAATGACGCCTTGAAGTTTAGGGTAAAGATCGACATTAACTGGATCCCAGCCATGCTGGCATCCGGGGAAAGAGGCGGAGTGTGCACCAAGGCGAACAGACTTTCCACATGAGGGGTTTCGTCCCAAAACAGCCCACAAGACCAAATGGGGGTGCCAGAGCCATGAAACTTGGGGGGGGGTCTTAGGTGATACCCCCTTCAACATGGTATGAGCGCGATCAGGGGAACCCCCATATGATAGAGCTGGCCAGAGCCAGTGTACCGCCATCATCGGGGTTGTTTGGGCTTTTTCCCAAACCCCGATGATGGTAGAAAGGTGAGGGGAGAGTGCCTATGTCAGCACGTTGCCCGGCCCCTAAACACCCTTCTTTGGAGTGCGAAGTTATGAGACATCCGCAGGAACTAGGGTGATATTCCCTCCCGAAAGGAAAAAAGAGATGACTGCGGCCACCTGGTACCATGGAGTCAACGAACCCAAAAGCTGTTACCTGTGATAACGACATACCTCCTCCTCGCTGTGTCCAGTTTAGGGGCATACGGTGTTGGCCCTTTTGGAATGCACCGTTGAACGACCCCGAAGAGGGTTGAAAGCATGGCTTTATTGTAGAAACCTTTTTCCCTCGGGAGCCAGAGGGGGGTATCGCAAGTTGAGACCCGTGCCCGGACTACGGTCTTTTGGGAACATTATACTTAAAGACAAACATCGCCGTTTAGGGGGGGACATCTGTATACAAACCTGTTGGAGTTTTAGACAAGCTGATGAAGTGCCCCAAAAGAGAAACAGGGTGGGGAATGCATTTTTTTTTGACTGTAATTGGCTTTTGACACAACTCCACAAAAAAGATGGTGCAAAAACAAAGGTCAAGCAAGTACAACAGGGGCACTGCATTGGAAGCAGGGTTCCACGAGGGTCAGTTTGCAGACGATGTGAAGCTAATGAGGAAAATTCAATCAGATGAGGATAAAAGAGGACTAAAAAGGATCAGGACAGGTTGCAAGCCTGGTCTAGCAACTGTCTCTAAGAGATTAACCCCCACCAAGGCAATGTCATGAAGATTAGGAAAGGGGCAAAAAGATGCAGACAGAGTATGGCAAAGGGGATCAAAGACTACAAACCTCACTCAGCAAAAAGGATCTTAGGGTGAGTATAATCCCGAGCACAGCTGGGCACACATCAACCAAATAACTGCGCAGCATTTGGGTGATTGGGAAACATAAGATAGCGTTTCGGCACACTAAGGAATCGTTCAAGACTCTACACTATGTACGTCAGGCCCATACTGGAGTATGCAGCACCAATACGGAAGTCACACATGGTCAAGGCGCGTCAAGAAAATTAGAGAACAAGACTAGTCTTGGAGCAAACGGGTATGTCCTACGAGGAGAGGTAAAGGAAAATCGACCTGACGACACAGGAGGGGCGAGGGATAAGAGGGAACATGATAACGACATATAAAATACTGAGAGGAATTGACAAGGTGGATAGGGACAGGATGTCCAGAAATAGGACACAGCAATAAGGGGTCACAACTGGAAGTTGAACACCTCAGTGAGTCACAGGGGTGTTAGGAAATACTTCTTAAATCGTAGAGTTGTCAGAAGTGGAATAGTCTGGATAGTGGAGTGATTTAGCGGGGGCAGGATCCATTCACAAAATTCAAGAAGAGGTATGATAAAGCTCAATGAGCAGAGCGAGAGTGGACCTAGTCGCGAGCAGTGAAGAGGCGGGGCCAGGAGCTATGAACAACCCTTGCAACCACAAATAGGTGAGTACAACTAGGACTAGGTAAGTACACTTTCACACATACACACACACAAACACACAAAACACACACACACACACACAACACACACACACACCACACACACACGCACCCCACACACACACACACAACACACGTTTTCGTAGGAATAGAAATATTTTGGGTTTCTTGCAATATCCTGTATGGCCCTTTGTTCCTTTAAAATTTCTGTTAGGTATGATTTCCTAAGTTTTTTGCTCTATTTCAGTGATCTCTCGGCTAAGACTATCTTTCCTCTGTTGCAGCATATTTGTGTTTTTAAGCAATTCAGTAACCCGTTTTCTTCTTCTGTACCATCTCCTGCGCACTCTCTCTATATCTGATCTTTTTCTGGGTTTCCTCAACCTAGAGTCTACCTGGAGGTTATTCCGGGGATCAACACCCCCGGTCCAAGACGAGGCCTCCCGGTGGATCAGGGCCTGATCAACCAGGCTCTTACTGTTGGCCTCACTCAGTCCAACGTACGAACCACAGCCCGGCTGATCCGGCACTGACTTTAGGTAAATGTTCAGCTCTCTCTTGAAGGCAGCCAGGGGTTTATTGGTAATTCTCCTTATGCTTGGTGGAAGGCTGTTGAACAGTCTTGGGCCCCGGACACTTATGGTGTTTTCTCTTAGTGTACCAATGGCGCCCCCTACTTTTAATTGTGGGTATTTTGCATCGCCTGCCCAGTTTTTTACTTTCGTAAGGAGTGATTTCTGTGTGCAGATTCGGGACCATTCCTTCTAGGAATTTCCAAGTGTAGATTATGATATATATCTCTCTCCTGCGTTCCAACGAGTACAAGTCAAGTGCTTCATACATACCTTGTATGCTTCTCTATTCAGCTTCTCTAGGCACTAGTGGGGATCTAGGGTGCTCATGTCTGATTCCCAGGATATATCTGATAGCTCTTCGTTTATTTTTTCAAAATCAATTCAATAGTTGTTAAAATTAAATTCACCGAACATCCCCGTCTCTAACATTAGTGACGCAGTTCGATAACACTGAGTTAATACTCATTTGAATTTCTATGATGCTGTGATCAGATTATATTGTTTTTGTAACTGTTATGTCTCTGATTAGTTCCTCTTCGTTGTGAATATCAAAATCCAGGGTATTTTCATTTTCTTAGGAGAGAAGTAAATAATGAAAATAATTGTTATAGGAATGCAGTTAGAAGTCTGAGTACATCTATAACCCACTATAACATGATCGTAGATAAGAATGTTTATGGAGCAACTTGCAATGTGAACAGACTGACTGATGTTGTAGTGGCCAGGCTCAGCTTGGTTACAAGTACTTCTGGCAGTTTGGGAGATATGCAGATGATGATCAAACTAAATGCAAATTATATAGTCAGGCATATGGTCACTGTCTTGAACGCAATGTCCTTAGTTGTCCGCTTATTGAGGAATACAGAGATAGACAGTATAATAGTCTGTGTGTCATGTCAAGATATCTTATTAATGAAAATAAGATACCAAATACACAAATACACACACACACACACACAGACACACACACACACACACACACACACACACACACACACACACAGACCCCACACACACAGACACACACACACACACACACATACACACACACACACACACACACACACACAGACACACACACACAGACACACACACACAGACACCACACAACACACACACAAACACCACACACACACAAACAACACACACACATACACACACACACACACCACACACACACACACACACACACACACAAAACACACACGAACACACACACACACACACACAAACAAACACACACACACAACACACACACACACACACACACCACACACAAACACACACACACACACACAAAACAAACACACACACACACACACACACACACACATAGGTTTACTAAAAGTCACCAGCAAAAGCAAAAATATAGATATGTTAAGTAAAGTTCGTCAGGAAACAGGACAAGTGTTTCCTGACGCGGATCTTAGTCATGTGATGACCCACAGAAGAGACAATGTAAATAGACTTCTACTTTGCTTTCATGCCAAATATTTTACAGGTGAGACCCACAAGGTCCCCACACAAACCTTACAAACAATTTTCCTGGAAAAAAATGATTAGGCTTATCGAGAGTGCGAGAAATCCTCTGCTAAATAAGAAATCAAAATGAATGTAAATCCCCAGGAAAGGATTCCAATTAAATGATCAAATGCAATGATAAATGTATGAAGTAATTTAATTGTGTTACGAGTCTTTAAAAGAAAATGGAAGGAAGTGAAAACCAGCCACAAGAATATATGTGATGAACTATTGTAAACACCTGAGACTGGATGACAACCGCCAGTGATCACAGGAAACACTGGCAAACACTTTGTCAATGAATATTATAATAATAACCAGAAAAAAGTATTGAATGATTTAAATAAATATGAAGTGGCGGGAAAAGCGGGAGATTTGAGTGGCAGGGAGGAAGTGGATATTCCATAAGAATAGAAGTTCGGTGATGGAGGGAGGCCCTAGACAGAAGTAAGAGGGACAGTGGTAGGCAGAGGGAGAGAGGAAGGTAGGCTGTGTTTGGGGAAGCCCAAAACAAAAAAGAGGGGGGCCTTTGAGTAAAGGTGGGGAGAAAGGGAGGATCGTGAAAAGGAAAGGTTTGGGAGGGAAGTCGAGAGCGACGGTTGGGGGAGGGAGAGAGGGAGGGTGGGAGGGGCGGAGCGGGACAAAAAAGTGTGTGTGTCGTGACCGCGGGGGGGCCCCCACAGCGCCAAATCCCTTTTATTTTCCACCCCACACGCACACACACATTTTCACACCCCACACACACACACACCACCCCACACCCACACACACAACACCACACCCCACCCCACACCAACATATACTACAGACAGCCACCTCTTTCTCAAAACAAATTTTTCAGAAAGGAAACACCCCCTGTCTACGCGTCCCATTTAATATTTAAAATCCCACAGGTATATAAAGAAATAGTTCAGATTTTCAAAAATGAGGAAATCATGTATTTGACAAGATTGAAATTCCACATGAGAGGGTTTCATAAAGGGTGACCCCCCCCCCCTCCCTCCCGACAACATGAAAGAAATGTTCTGAAAGTTGAGTTTGCCTTAGCCAATATGTCGGAATTTTTCTCCATACGGTTATTGCATTACTTTTCAACCTATCCATTATATACGAAATATATTATTCCGTTCCCGGTAATGTTTTGCATAGAGTTTATAGCAGTGGGACGAACAGTGGGACATTAGAGTGCACCTTCCATGCAGACAATGAAAGGGAAAATATAAACATAGTCATAGATTACAAAATATATAAATATTAATAACCTATAAATATTAATAATCAGTTGCATTTTCATACTGAGTATTGATGGCTAATTTGAATGGTGATGTATGGACTTCTACCTTGAGTTAGTGCTTATAAGGTTTGCACAGGAATGCAAAGGTGAGTTAACAGAGATACACTACGTTAAGTTAGTACAGGTATGTGACAGGTACGCAATATTAAGTTAACATAAGTACCCCATGTGTACTATATTATCACAGGTACACAGCATATAGGCACCACAGTTATGCCACATAAAGTTAGCACAGGTGAAATCATATTAAGATAGCAAAGGTGTGACAAATTACGTAAGCATAAGTGCGCCACATTAAGTTAGTATAACGTAGGGTATCACAGAAAGTGCATGTAAAGGAAGGAACATAGAAAAGCCCATGGTGAACATAAAAAAGCCCATGGTGATTAGAGTGACAAAATGTATAGCCAGTGAAAGATTGGTTATCAGGCTGGATGGAGGGAATATGAAGGAAGTTAATGTATTCTGATTTTGGGAGTGGACATATCAGCAGATGATTCTAAGAAAAACAAGGTAAACCATAAACTACACGTGTAAAGAAGTTAAGTGTAGTGTTGAGACATAAGTGGAAAGAAAGAACTTTATCGCTTAAGGCAAAAAGGATTATGAATAAGGTACATTTCTAACTATTTTTATAGACAAAAGAGTCCTCCTGCAGAACAGGGTTCCTCAGTCGGTTACAGGTGAGTGATGCACTGACATTAGTAAAGTTAAATATTAACATGATCAGTCCTTCACTCTCGGTGGGAGGTGATAAGTCTATCAGGCTTGAAGCATAGGCATGCGGTCACGTTTCATGCTGTAGCCTTGATAGCCTCACCATCTCCCACCGAGGATGACGGACTGATCACTTCAGTACTTCTACTACTGCTTCATGTGTTGCAGCCACTTGCATCCGACTGAAGAAGCTGGTGTGCCAGCGAAACCTTGCACCAACAAAGATACACAGTGTTTCAAATGTTTCTTATTCCTTATTCTCAACTTGTTGGTATTGGATACCATCATATATAATGAAGGCTTAATATACCAGGGTATTGTGGTATCAACACTTACATATGCTGCAGGCAGCAAGGAGGTGGTGAGAGGAAGAGATATCACGTTGGAAAGCAGTGTGTGATGTAAAGATTTCAGAGCTTAAAAATCTGAAAGCAGGCGTGAAGGATGAGGAAGAGTTGTTGAGGTGGTTTGGACAGTTTGAGAGAATGGAGCACATTGTGTTGGCCAAAAAGGTGTATTAAGCAGGGAGGGAAGGAAGGAAGGGTAGCTGTCGTCCCATAATGGGTTGAGATGAAGGAGGGGGTAAAGGAGGTTTTGAATGCAAGGGGCTTGAGCATCCAGCAGCCTCCAGTGAGATTGTTTTATCGGAGTGATTAGAGACAAGTATTTTTATATGGCTTCATCTGCTGCTGAAGTGTGAGCAAAGTAACTTTTATGGATTTTTTCATGGGGAAACAAATTAACTGGTCTTGAGTCCTGGAAGTGGATTATTATTAATATTAATATTATTATTATTATTATTATTATTATTATTATTATTATTATTATTATTATTATTATTATTATCAAAACCACCTGGAGCTGGAAGTTAGAGTGAATGCATTCTGCACGGAAGAGTGAGGATGCTGATGTTTGGCGGTTTATGTAAATTATATCTACGAACTTCTTGTAAGACAACTATTGAATGATTGGTGAATGTTTCTTTACTTGATCATTCTACCTCAGCAGGTAACGTCTGGTGCGTTAAGGAAAAAAGTACACTACATTAAGTTACCAGAGATATGCCACATTAAGTAAAGATAGGTATGCAACATTAAGTAAACACAAGTATGCAACATTAGGTAGACAGGTATGCAACATTAAGTAAACACAAGTATGCAACATTAGGTAAACAGGTATGCAACATTAAGTAAACACAAGTATGCAACATTAGGTAAACAGGTATGCAACATTAAGTAAACACAAGTATGCAACATTAAGTAAAAACAGGTATGCAAAGTATTGCTATATTAAGCAAAAAAAGTAAGTGTCAGGGGCCCAAGTCTGTTCAACTGCCTCCCAACACACATAAGGGGAATTAAAATAGACCCCTGTCTTCCTTTAAGAAGGCGTTGGACAGACACCTAAAGACCGTACCTGATCAGTCGGGCTGTGGCTCGTACGTCGATTTACGTGCGGCCAGCAGTAACAGCCTGGTTGATCAGACCCTGATCCACCACGAGGCCTGGTCTCAGACTGGGCCGCGGGGGCGTTGACCCCCGATACCCTCTCCAGGTAAACTCCAGGTAATCTGCAGGAATATGTACATGAACTGGGGTGAATTATTATTATTATAATCAAAAAGAAGCGCTAAGCCACAAGGACTATACAGCGCTAACTGGGGTGAAGCGTTTGCATGAGAAACTTAACCAAGAATTCTTGCTGTCTAGGTTAATATTGTTGCATTTTTTTTTATCGTGCGTAAATACGTATTAAAAAAACTCTGTGCTTAGTGCTTAATGTTGTTCTGTGTTTTTGTTGTTTCTGTGTTACTGACGTAACTCATGAAATCGTAATAATACGATTGCAAATAAAACACACAATTGGTCTGTGAGTTTTAAGACTCACTTGCCATAGGTTCGAGACCTATCCGTTCTATGATTTATTTATTTATTAACTGCAGTCTCCTCCAGCTTTGGTTTTGCCAGCCCTTTTATAATTTTCTTTTGCGGGTCTTTGTAAATTTTCCGTTATCACTGTTAGTGTTTTACTTGTTACCTGAAAATAATTTCATTGATGTTACCTCTCTTTTTTGTAGTCTTATATTAGCTATTCTATTATTGTTATCTCTCTTATGTAGGTGTTGCAGTAGCTGTGACAGGTTTCTCAAGCTTTTCAAGCTCTTTCTGTACAGTAGTTGATGGTGTTATTGACATTCCTGGCTTGACATTCACCGCTCACTGTGAGGATCATCAAGCACTAGATTGTTAGTGTTATAATATTGTTAGTTGTGTTGCTGGTAATATTTTTTGACTCTTGAGCATGTAGGTTGATGGTAGTTTTAAATTAGCATTAGTTATGTTGATGGCACTGTTTGTTGAATGTTGTGGACGATAATAATGTTATAGGAACGTTTGCTGATGTTGAGAGCGTTCCATAAGGTAGTGTTAGGCTATTGTTAGTTATGTTGCTGAAATATGTGTTCAAAGTTCTTGGTGATGTTAAAATATTGTATGTTGAATGTTGGCGGTGTTCGTTATGGCAGTAATGGGATATTACTAGATGTGTTACTAGTAATGCTGACAGCGATCATAAAGTTTTGACCTGATGATGATTTAGGAGGAACCGAAGCGTCGTCGAGAGCTTCCTCCCTTAGTGTGGGTAATGTGTAAATTGTTACAATATAATATTTATGAGTGGGTGTTTTATCGGTGTTATGGAGCTATGAGTTTTAGTGGTTCACTCAATATTAGCTTTGACAAAGTTGGCATTAGTTTCACTTTTGTTGGTGTTCAGTTTTGCTTGGCTTTGTTGGTGTTAATGCTAAATAAATTGTGTTGTTGATGTTGAGGCTAATGTTAATGTTGATGTTGGTAATGCTACTGATGAAAATGTTTGTGTTGATGCTGTTGAGGTGATGTTGGTTATTATGCTGATGTGCATGATGTTAGAGAAGTTTATAAAGATGCTCTTGTCAATGTTGCTGCAGACGTTGGTACTGATGTCATTGAAGATGCTGCTTATGAGGAATAAGAGCAACTGGTATAAATTTTATAGGTAAACGAGTAGTTATGTCTTCGTCAAACTACTCAGGGTTTTGACAGTCAACGCCCCTCACCATTCCGAGGAAGAAATGTTGGTGTTTACCTACTAGTAAGGGGACGCCATTATCTCCTGGTAAGTAGTCCTCGGGACTGGTCGTTGTATTAAGTTACCTGCATTGGACTTGGGTTTAATCTGGCTACTCATGTGTCTACACCATAATTTATGTAACCTCTGGTAACCTCTTATTTTTCTAAGCCCGTAGGAATGGAATCGGATCGCTCCAATTTGTGGACCACGAGGGGCTCTCTCTCTCTTTGTTCATTGACCAGAGTTCCTACCCAGATCATATGCTTGAATTACGATTTGAACGTTCTGGCCGACGCTACTAACCTCCACTTCACCTAGTTGGCTCTAGGAAAATCATGTGAACATCTGTACTGACCAGGGCTTCTTTCCGATTGTATGACAATTACGATGTGGTCATCCTGGTTACCTCTACTGCCCTCATCACCTCAGTAGTACAAGGAAATCTGGCCGAAACATCTAAATCTTCGTCTGTATCCTACGAATTATCGACAGAGCCTCCAAGATATCAACTTATCCGTGGGCAATATCTGGTATGCATATGTTATACATGTGGGCAATACCTACCATACATTTATTTTACATGTGGGCAATAACTGCCATACATCTATTATACACGTGGGCAATACTTGCCAGACATATATTATACATGCGGGTAATATCTGCCATACGTATGTGATACATGTGGCCAATACCTGCCATACATCTATTATACATATGGGCAATACTTGCCATACGCATATTATACATGTGGGCAATATCTACCATACATATGTTATACATATGGGCAATATCTGCCATACATATATTAAACATGTGGGCAATAATTGGCATACATATATTATACATGTAGGCAATACTTGGCATACCTATATTATATATGTGGGCAATACTTGGCATACATATATTATACATGTGGGCAATACTTGGCATACCTATATTATATATGTGGGCAATACTTGGCATACCTATATTATATATGTGGGCAATACTTGGCATACCTATATTATACATGTGGGCAATACTTGGCATACCTATATTATATATGTGGGCAATACTTGGCATACATATATTATACATGTGGCAATACTTGGCAACCTAATATTATATATGTGGGCAATACTTGCATACCTATATATTATACATGTGGGCAATACTTGGCATACCTATATTATATATGTGGGCAATACTTGGCATACATATATTATACATGTGGGCAATACTTGGCATACATATATTATACATGTGGGCAATACTTGGCATACCTATATTATATATGTGGGCAATACTTGGCATACATATGTTATACATATGGGCAATATCTGCCATACATATATTATACAGTGGGCAATACTTGGCCCATACCTATATTATAAAATTGGGGCAATATTTGGGCCCATACCTTTATTATACATGTGGGCAAATACTTGGCATACCTATATTATACATGTGGGCAAAAATTTGGCATACATATGTTTTTACATGTGGGCAACACTTGACCATATTTTATTATTATATTTTGCTGTTGTTGTTTCTGTTGTTGATGTGAGCAAATATCTCTTACTGATACATCAGGAGTTCATCAAAAATTGTGAGTATTCATTGGGGTTATGAGAAAGTATCCCGTGGTTTATAAACACATTAAGTGAGTATACTAGTAACAAAATACCCTCACCCAGATAATCCGATAACACAATATTAGTCACTTTGTATTACGGAATCACAATACTCGTCACTCAGTATTCGGTAATCCGATACTCGTCACTCAGTATTCAGGAAATTTACGATACTCGTCACTCATGTTTTCAGGCAACACAATATCGTCACTCAGTTTTTCCAAATAACACAATACTCGTCATCAGTGTTCCTGTAACACAATACTCGTCACTCAGTATTCCGGTAACACAATAACTCGTCATCAGTATTCCTGTAACACATACTCGTCACTCAGTATTCCTGTAACACAAAAACTCGTCACTCAGTTTTCCCTGTAACACAATACTCGTCGCCCCAGTATTCCTGTGACACAATACTCGTCACTCAGTATTCGATAACACAATATCGTCACTCAGTATTCCTGTGACACAATACTCGTCACTCAGTATTCCTGTAACACAATACTCGTCAACTCAGTATTCCTGTAACCCCAATACTCGTCATCAGTATTTCCTGTAACACAATACTCGTCACTCAGTATTCCTGTAACACAATACTCGTCACTCAGTATTCCTGTGACAAAATACTCGTCTCTCAGTATTCCGTTTAACAAAATTTACTCGTCACTCAGTATCCGATAACAAAATTACTCGTCCTCAGTATTCCTGTTAACCCCAATACTCGTCACTCAGTTTCCTGTGACACAATACTCGTCACTCAGTATTCCTGTGAACAATACTCGTCCCCTCAGTATTCCTGGACACAATACTCGTCACTAAATATTCCGATAACACAATACTCGTCATTCAGTATTCCGATAACACAATATCGTCACTCGGGTTTTCCCTGTGACACAATACTCGTCACTCAGTATTCCCGTAACACAATCTCGTCACTCAGTATTCCTGTAACACAATACTCGTCATCAGTATTCCTGTAACACAATACTCGTCACTCTTTTATTCCTGAAAAACCAATACTCGTCACTCAGTATTCCTGAAACAACATACTCGTCACTCAGTATTCCTGTAACACAATATCGTCACTCGTATTCCTGTAACACAATACTCGTCACTCAGTATTCCTGTAACACAATACTCGTCACTCAGTATTCCTGTACACAATACTCGTCATCAGTATTCCTGTAACACAATACTCGTCACTCAGTATTCCTGTAACACAATACTCGTCACTCAGTATTCTGTAAAACAATACTCGTCACTCAGTTTTCCTGTAACACAATACTCGTCACTCAGTATTCCTGTAACACAATACTCGTCACTCTGTATTCCGTAACACAATACTCGTCACTCAGTATTCCTGTAAAACAATACTCGTCATCAGTATTCCTGTAACAAAATTTACTCGTCACTCGTATTCCGTAACCAATACTCGTCACTCGTTTTCCCTGTAACAAAATTACTCGTCACTCAGATTCCTTTTAACACAATACTGTCACTCAGTATTCCTGTAAACACAATACTCGTCACTCAGTATTCTTGTACAAAATACTCGTCTCTCAGTATTCCGATACCACAATATTTCGTCACTCAGTATTCCTGTGACACAATATCGTCACTCAGTATTCTGTGACACATACTCGTCGTCAGTATTCCTGGACACAAAACTCGTCACTCAATTTCCGATAACACAATACTCGCCCACTCAGATTTCGATAACAATACTCGTCACTCAGTATTCCTGGACACAATACTCGTACTCAGTATTCCCGTAACACAATACTCGTCACTCAGTATTCCTGTAACACAATACTCGTCTTCAGTATTCCTGTAACACAATCACTGTCACTCAGTATTCCTGTAACACAATACTCGTCACTCAGTATTCCTGTAACACAATACTGTCACTCAGTATTTCCTGTAACACAATACTCGTCACTCAGTATTCCTGTAACACAATACTCGTCACTCAGTATTCCTGAAACCAAATATCGTCACTCAGTATTCCTGTAACACAATACTCGTCACTCAGTTTTCTGTAACACAATAATCGTCATCAGTATTCCTGTAACACAATACTCGTCACTCAGTTTTCCCTGTAACACAATACTCGTCACTCAGTATTCCTGTAACACAATACTCGTCACTCAGTATTCCTGTAACACAATACTCGTCACTCAGTATCGGAAACACAATACTCGTCACTCAGTATTCCTGTAACAAAAATACTCGTCACTCAGTATTCTGTAACACAATACTCGTCACTCAGTATTCCTGTAACACAATACTCGTCACTCAGTATTCCGGTAACACAATACTCGTCCCCTCAGTATTCCTGTAAAACAATACTCGTCATCAGTATTCTGTAACACAATACTCGTCACTCAGTATTCCTGTAACACAATACTCGTCACTCAGTATTCCTGTAACACAATACTCGTCAATCAGTATTCCTGTAAACACAATACTCGTCATCAGTTTTTCCTGTAACACAAGATCGTCACTCTGTTTCCGATAACACAATACTCGTCACTCAGTATTCCTGTAACACAATACTCGTCACTCAGTATTCTGTAACACAATACTCGTCACTCAGTATTCTGGAAATCAATTCGTCACTCAGTTTTCCCTGTACACAAGACTCGTCACTCTGTATTCCGATAACACAAAAACTCGTCACTCTTATTCCTGTAACACAATACTCGTCACTCAGTATTCTGTAACACAATACTCGTAAACTCGGTTCCTGTAACACAAAAACTCGTCATCAGTATTCCGGTAACACACATACCGTCATCAGTGTTCCTGTAACACAAGGGACTCGTCACTCTGTATTCCGATAACACAATACTCGTCACTCAGTATTTCCTGTAACACAATACTCGTCACTCAGTATTCCTGTAACACAATACTCGTCACTCGTATTCCTGTAACACAATACTCGTCACTCGGTATTCCTGTAACAAAAATACTCGTCCCAGTATTCCGGTAATCACAATAACTCGTCACTCAGTTTATTCCTGTAACACAATACTCTTTCACTCAGTATTCGGTAACACAATACTCGTCACTCAGTTTTCCCTGTAACACAATACTCGTCACTCATATTCTGTAACACAATACTCGTCACTCAGTATTCCCTGTAACACAATACTGTCACTCAGTATTCCTGAAAACACAAAAATCGTCACTCAGTATTCCTGTAACACAATACTCGTCACTCAGTATTCCTGCAACAAAATACTCGTCACCCCAGTATTCCTGAAAACACAATACCGTCACTCAGTATTCCTGTAACCAATACTCGTCACTCAGTATTCCTGTAACACAATACTCGTCACTCAGTTTTCCCGGTAACACAATATCGTCACTCAGTGTTCCTGTAACAAAAGGGGACTCGTCACTCGGGTATTCCGATAACACAATACTCGTCACTCAGTTTTCCTGTAACACAATACTCGTCCTCAGTATTCCTGTAACACAATACTCGTCACTCAGTATTCCTGAAAACACAATACTCGTCCACTCAGTTTTCCCGATAAACAACAATACTCGTCACTCAGTATTCCTGTAACACAATACTGTCACTCGTATTCCTGGAAAACACAATACTCGTCACTCAGTATTCCGATACACAATACTCGTCACTCAGTATTCCTGTAACACAATACTCGTCATTTCAGTATTCCTGTAACACAATACTGTCACTCAGTATTCCTGTAACACAATATCGTCACTCAGTATTCCTGTAAACACAATACTGTCACTCAGTATTCCTGTAACACAATACTCGTCATCAGTATTCCTGTAACACAATATCGTCACTCAGTATTCTGTAACACAATACCGTCACTCAGTATTCCGATAACACAATACTCGTCACTCAGTATCCTGTAACACAATACTCGTCACTCAGTATCCGGTAAACACAATACTCGTCACTCAGTATTCCTGTAACACAATACTCGTCACTCAGTATCCCGGTAACACAATACTCGTCACTCTGTAATCTGGTAACAAGTCACTGTTATCTACGGTACACTGTCCACTCAGCATGGATTCTCCTCCACAAAGAAATCATTGTTCTACCATACATTTCGCAGAGGCAGCTAAACTTCACAATATATTTGAAAAATTAACTTCTAGTTGAAATATATATATTACACATAATTACGAAGGTCCTCTTAAAAATTCGTTTGCCAAAATGCCGATTTTTCTTTTAAAAATAAACATAACATTAGCAGATTTGAGATATGCATTTTAAATATAATTTACATTTACATGCTATAAAAAAGCTAAAAATTAAGTATTTTTTTTATATTTTAACATTTATTTTCAGTATTTTAGATATGCTATTATTATGAAAGATATCAGGAAAAAATCCTTATGATAGTGACTGAATTTTCACAGAAACGTCAAAAATTATGAAGTGAAATAAATATTTTAAGAAACAAATATGACTCTTCACCTTCTCTGGAATAAATACTGCAAACATCACTAGCAAATTACTTTTATGTCGGCTAATTGAATTAATTACGTTTTTCCTTGCCAAGATAATTACACACAAATGAAATCAAATACAAATTTAAAAAAGTATGTGATACCACTTTTTTTTAATTTTTTCAACCAGTTTACTGTTACTCTGAAGAATCAAAATAATTCATACACCCTTCCTTATTTTTCTAAAAGTGAATATAAATATATATATATATATATATATATGTCGTGCCGAATATGTAAAACTGGTCAATTAGAAAGAACTCATTTAAAATTAAGTCCTTTCTGAAATTTTCTCTTATACGTTTACAGATATATTTTTTTTCATTAACGTTAATGTAAAAAAAAATTATTTTTGCACCAAAAAAATCTTAGAAAACTTACCTAACCTTATTATAACAAGAACAATTTATTTTAACCTAACCCAACTAAATATATTTTAGATTTGTTTAGGGTAATTTAATACTAAACAAATACAGTGAAATATATTTTTTTCGTAAGGTTCAGAATGGTCTTGGCGAAATTATTGCATACAAAAATTTTTACTTGTCCTATATGGCAAGATGAGCGTTGCTATTTAAGCCAAGATCACAAGTTCTGCCTATTCGGCAACGACATATATATATATATATATATATATTTTTAATATATATATATATATATATATTATATATGTTGAAAATAAGAAAAAGTTTTGGAGTGAGATTAACAAGTTAAGAAAGCTAGAGAACAAATGGGATTTGTCAAATTAAAAATAGGAGAGGAGAGTTATTAAAAAGGAGAGTTAGAGGTATTGGGAAGATGGAAAGGAATATTTTGAGGAATTGTTAAATGTTGATGAAGATAGGGAAGCTGTGATTTCGTGTATAGGGCAAGGAGGAATAACATCTTGTAGGAGTGAGGAAGAGCCAATTGTGAGTGTGGGGGAAGTTCGTGAGGCAGTAGGTAAAATGAAAGGGGGGAAGTCCCGCCGGGATTGATGGGATAAAAATAGAAATGTTAAAAGCGGTGGGGATATAGTTTTGGAGTGGTTGGTGCAATTATTTAATAAATTATGGAAAAGGGGGAAAGGTACCTAGGGATTGGCAGAGAGCATGCATAGTTCTTGTATAAAGGCAAAGGGGATAAAAGAGAGGCAAAATTATAGGGGGATAAGTCTGTTGAGTGTACCTGGTAAAGTGTATGGTAGAGTTATAATTGAAAGAATTAAGAGTAAGACGGAGAATAGGATAGCAGATGAAACAAGGAGGCTTTAGGAAAGGTAGGGGGTGTGGTGGACCAGGTGTTTACAGTGAAACATATAAGTGAACAGTATTTAGATAGGCTAAAGAGGTCTTTGTGGCATTTATGGATTTGGCAAAGGCGTATGACAGGGAGGATAGGGGGGCAATGTGGGCAGATGTTGCAAGTGTATGGTGTAGGAGGTAGGTTACTGAAAGCAGTGAAGAGTTTTTACGAGGATAGTGAGGCTCAAGTTAGAGTATGTAGGAAGGGGAAATTTTTTCCAGTAAAAGTAGGCCTTAGACAAGGATGTGTGATGTCACCGTGGTTGTTTAATATATTTATAGATGGGGTTGTAAGAGAAGTAAATTGCGAGGGTCTTGGCAAGAGGCGGTGGAGTTAAAAGATAAAGTATCACACACAAAGTGGGAGTTGTCACAGCTGCTCTTTGCTGATGACACTGTGCTCTTGGGAGATTCTGAAGAGAAGTTGCAGAGATTGGTGGATGAATTTGGTAGGGTGTGCAAAAGAAGAAAATTAAAGGTGAATACAGGAAAGAGTAAGGTTATGAGGATAACAAAAAGATTAGGTGATGAAAGATTGAATATCAGATTGGAGGGAGAGAGTATGGAGGAGGTGAAGTATTCAGATATTTGGGAGTGGACGTGTCAGCGGATGGGTCTATGAAAGATGAGGTGAATCATAGAATTGATGAGGGAAAAGAAGTGAGTGGTGCACTTAGGAGTCTGTGGAGACAAAGAAACTTTGTCCTTGGAGGCAAAGAGGGGAATGTATGAGAGTATAGTTTTACCAACGCTCTTATATGGGTGTGAAGCATGGGTGATGAATGTTGCAGCGAGGAGAAGGCTGGAGGCAGTGGAGATGTCATGTCTGAGGGCAATGTGTGGTGTGAATATAATGCAGAGAATTCGGTAGTTTGGAAGTTAGGAGGAGGTGGGGATTACCAAAACTGTTGTCCAGAGGGCTGAGGAAGGTTGTTGAGGTGGTTCGGACATGTAGAGAGAATGGAGCGAAACAGAATGACTTCAAGAGTGTATCAGTCTGTAGTGGAAGGAAGGCGGGGTAGGGTCGGCCTAGGAAGGGTTGGAGGGAGGGGGTAAAGAGGTTTTGTGTGCGAGGGGCTTGGACTTCCATGCAGGCATAGCGTGAGCGTGTTTGATAGGAGTGAATGGAGACAAATGGTTTTTAATACTTGACGTGCTGTTGGAGTGTGAGCAAAGTAACATTTATGAAGGATTCAGGGAAACCGGCAGGCCGGACTTGAGTCCTGGAGATGGGAAGTACAGTGCCTGCACTCTGAAGGAGGGGTGTTAATGTTGCAGTTTAAAAACTGTGTGTAAAGCACCCTTCTGGGAAGACAGTGATGGAGTGAATGATGGTTTAAAGTTTTTCTTTTTCGGGCCACCCTGCCTTGGTGGGAATCGGCCGGTGTGATAATAATAAATAATATAATATATATATATATATAATATATATATATATATATAAATATTATATATATATATATATAATATATATGTATATATTATATTTTATATTAAATATATATATTTTTATATATTGTATATATTATATATATTCGAATTTTATATATAATATATATATATATAATATATATATATATTTTATATTATCGAATCACTCCAAATTACGTGTGCAGTGAAGGAGATACCAGGATCTGACCATACCACGGTGGATAAAACCCTCGTCATAGAGTCTCAAAACTTCAGACCGATTTCGTGACTCAATAACAGAATCTTCCTTGTGGGATATTTCATAAACAGCGATGTTTGACTACTTTGAATCTTAGTCTACCAAACAACTATTGTTTTTAGTTCAAGACTTCAGGTAAATTACTGGATTAATGGTCTAATGTCTGAAAATGCACTAATAACTACACGTTAGTTTAAGACATGTGTATATTAAATGATGCTTTAACGGCAACCAACTTGTTGAATGTGAACACCTTACACAAACGTGAGGGAGTGTGAAGCTTACACAACGTGTGAGGAGTGTGGAATGTCTTACACAACGTGTGGACGTGAAGCGTTACACAAACGTGTGGGAGTGTGAACCTTACACATACGTGTGGGATGTGAATCTATCGACTACGTTGGAGTAGACAGCCTTACACAACGTGTGGGAGAGTGAGCCTTACTACAACGTTTGGAGGTGTGAAGCCTTACACAAGGGTGTGCTGAGTGTGAAGTCTTACACAAAGTGTGGAGTGTGACGCCTTTAGCACATGTGTGGAGTGTGAAGCCCCTTACACAACGCGAGATTAGTGTGTAGGTCTTACACAACGGTGTGGGAGTGTTTAACCTTACACAAGGTGTGGGAGTGTGAAGTCTTACACATCGTGTGAGTGTAAGCCTTACACATGGTGGGAGTGTGAAGTCTTACCCAACGTGTGGGAGTGTAAGCTTACACATGGTGTGGGAAGTGGAAGTCTTACACATGTGGTGGGATGTGAAGTCTTACACAACGTGTGTGGTGTGTGACGGCCTTACACAACGTGTGGGAGGAGAAACTTATACCATGGTGTGGTAGTGTGAAGTCCTTACACATGTGGAGTGGAAGGTCTTACACAACGTGTGGAGGTGGAATCCTTACACATGTGTAGGTCCAGTGTGAAGTCTTACACAACGAGTGTGGGAGTGTGAAAGCCTGTACAACTATGTGTGGGAGTTGTAAGCCTTACACATGGTTTGGGAGTGTGAAGCTTACACATGGTTGGAGTGTGAAGTCTTACACAGACGTGTGGGAGTGTGACGCCTTACACTACGCTTTGTGAGATTAGCGTGGTGACGGATTACAAAGCATGGCTTGCTCTGCATGATTTTAAAATTGAGGTTGAGAGTTGAAGGAGGAGGTCTTGCTCTCCTGGAGAGATTGGAGCTGGAAGGCCCACCTCAGAGGTCTGGGCGAAGAGTGAGAGGTGGCTGGATTTGTTGTGTAAATGAGACATCAGCATGAGTGAGCAGTCTGTCCTCTCAGCTTCGAGGAGCCTGTAGTTGGGAGGTAGCAACGGCTACCACAGTGAGGTCAGCCAGCACCTGCTACAAGGTGCGAGTTTGGTTCACAGTAATGGAGGTCGTGCAAACAGAGTAAGAAAGTTAAATAGTGAAGATCTGAAGGTAAGGAAATCGCCTTCTCTGTTTCTCCAGGATAGAATTTCTTACAGAGGCCAGTGAAGGTAAGGGTACTAATGCCCCTGCTAATTGGAGGGAAGCGTCAGTCTTGTGGTTTGTGACTCCTCAGTAAGATATATTAGACCGTTGCTTTATGTTAATAGGAATAAAATGATGAGGAAATAGAGTGTGCATCCCTGAGCTGTGTTTGGACATTGTCAACAGCTGGATAATATCATGTCCCTAAATGGGAACAAGCCCATTAACTGTCCGCATCGCTGGTAGAATGATGATTGGGAAGGTAGGAGAGAAGAAGCTGCTAGATAAGTCCAGGGTCAGCTATAGATTTCATTAAGTCCAAGTGAGGTTTCCCAATCATATGTAGCTTCTTGCCTAGAAGGGGAGTAGGACATGAATGGTGGTCTACGGCAATTGGTGTAATTGCTGGCTAGACAGATACTGCAAGGAAATTGCAACCCATTCATTGACAACTGTAACAAATTTTATGGCAAACATGATAATGTAATGCAAGGGATGGTACATCTCTCTGGGCAGGGTGGTAAGCACTTGCAGACTCGATTGGAGAAAAACCATTGTAGAAATGCCTATGATTTTAAAACTGATGGAAGATAAGGTATGTGTGTGTGGGAACAAGCAGTTGCAACACAAGGGTTGGAAACAGTAAATGTATAAAATTCATCAGCATGAAGTTATAAATAAAGACAAGGATCAGGTCAGCAAACAAAGGGGGACAGCAGAGTTGCAGCAAGGGACTAGCTCGCCCGTAAGGTTAACTATAAACTATACGTAATACAGGATTGTAAGAAATAATATAGATGAGCGAAGATAAATAGCATAGTGTCAGGAAACATAGATAGTATTGCTATAACAAGGACACTGCTCAATCTGAAAGATAAAGAGAAGCCCTCTGATGTCCCAACAAGGCTATAATTTATTCACACTGACAGGTGCATACAGAAAGGGCGGTGAGAAGCGAATGTATGTCAAGACAATTTTAAATTGTTGTGTTTAGACAAGATATTAAATTAGAAGCGTCAGCCACTGAATCTGTTGTGGTTACAGCTCTCGAGCCGAGAAAAACTAATTTTGTGGTGTGATTTACCGGCCTCCAAATCTTGATAGGAGTGCGATTAAACTTCTATGGGACAAATTCGTAAGGCAACTACATACGAAAAGTTGTGGCTAATGGTAATTGCAACATAACAGATTGACTGGAGCAATTTGACAGAAATTAAGAGTCAGGTGACTTGTCCTTGATACTTCCAATTGTTTTTTAATACAGTTGTGACAGAGCCAACTAGGGAAATAACCTCCTTGAACTTGGATCTTGCCAGTAGGGAAACCACTACGAAATATTAATCTTTGAGTTAATGATGAGCTTGGGGAAATGATCAAAATCACTCATTTTAATTATATCATGGAAATCTAATAATGCAATCAGTCCTCCTCCCTGACTTTGTTCGCTTGACGATTTCCATAGACTGGAAAAATTACTTAGGGCTGAACTGAATAACATGACTAAGGTCAGTAGGTGTGATGGTTGCCGATATGATTCTTTCAGGGCATAGTTCAACGCTCAGTTCAAATTATGTCCAAATAGGGAAATCAATCAAACATAAATTTATCCTAATGGATGAACAATAGAGTTAACAATATCAGATTGGGTCGAAAAAGTGAGGCATATATAAGGCAAATCAAAAGGAGTTATAGGGGCAATGTAAGAAATCGGATATATTCAGTTAAAGAGAGAAATACAAAATGGGAAATTAAAAAGCAAAAAAGAGATAAATGAGGTTAAAAGTTAGCCAGATCACGAAGACGACCCCCAAAAGGATTTCTTTCAGGAATACAGAAGTAAATCAGTGACAAGATAGCCGCACTCAAAAGTTCCTCGGGTCAGCTCACTGACAGTGATAAGAGGAAATGTTTTAGAATTTTTAACACATACTTCCACTCGAGTTTTTACACAGGCGATACCAGCGCTATTCCACGTAATGGATAAATTAGGTAGAACAGACGATAATAAAACTGTGGCACGATTAGGGTACACAAGAGACAGTGACCTTAGCAAATAATAAATTAAAACCTAACAAATCCCCAGGCCCTGAGAACTGTATGGCAAGGTTGTTAAAGGATATGTAAAGTAGGAGCTTTAGCACACCTTTGCTAATGCTTTTCAACTTATCACTACAAACTGCAGGGAGCCATATAAGTGGAAAATGGCAAATGTGATACCTATTTCCAAAAGCAGTGACAGGTCCCTTAGCTTTCGAACTATAGACAATAAGCCCTAACTCCATATGGGAAAAAATTTATGGAATCAATAATTGCCGAGGCAGTTCGTAGTCACCTTGGAAAAGCTAAATTAATTCAACGAATCTCAGCATGGTTTTACAAGGGGCGTTTCCCTGCCTAACGAATTTATTAAACTTTTTTTCACTAAGGTATTTGAGGGAGGGAGTCATGGTAAGAATATGAATATTGTGTTATGGACATCAGTAAGGCTTTTGACCAAAGGGGGGGGTTTTTTTTTCCCACATCAGAGACCTATTGGAGGAAAATTAAAACCACATGGAATTGAGAGAAATTTTTCCTGGATAGAGGCATGTTGACAATTAGGCAGCAAGAGTTTTGCATAAAATGGGAGAAAATCAGAGTGGGGAACGTCACGAGCGTGTTCCACAGGGTCAGTGTTGGGTCCCCCTGCTGTTCACAATCTACAAAAGCGACATAGATGATGAGGGCATAAAGAGCGACATCGGCAAGTTTGGTCCGATGACACCAAAATAGCCGTTCGATACATGTCTGACGAGACATTCGAGCACTCCAAAAGATTTGAATTAGACTGAGCAGTGGACGGAGAATGCAGATGCAGTTTAATATATGACAAATGCAAAGTTCTAAATGTGGACAGGACAATAACCCATGCCACAAAAAAACTAAATAATGTAGATCTTAATATTACGATTGCGAAAAAGATTTAGATTCTGGTTAGGCATAATCTGAAACCAAACAACAGTCATAAGGGTTCGCATAAGCTAATAGAATCCTTGGCTCCATATCAAAAGCATAAAATAATAAGGAGTCCGTCAGGGTTTTCTTTAACTCTATACCATCCTTGGTTAGGCCTCATATAGATTATCTGCCACAGTTTTGGTCACCTGTATTACAGAATGATTTTAAAATAAAAAAAATTCCTCTGGAAAATGTACAAAGAGATACAAAGTTGTTCCCATGTATCAGAAACCTTCCCTATGAGGATAGACTAAGGGCCCTGAATCTGCACTCTCTAGAAAGACGTAGAATTAGGGGGGGATATGATTGAGGTGTATAAATGGAAGACAGGAATAAATAAAGGGGATGTAAATAGTGTGCTAAAAAATATCAGCCTAGACAGGACTCGCAGCAAGGGTTTTAAAAGTTGGAAAAATTCAGATTCAGGAAGGATATAGGAAAGTATGGTTTGGTAATAGAGTTGTGGATGAGTGGAACAAACTCCCAAGTACCGTTATAGAGGCCAGGACGTTGTGTAGCTTTAAAAATTGGTTGGATAAATACATGAGTGGATGTGGGTGGGTGTGAGTTGGACTTGATAGCTTGTGCTACCAGGTCGGTTGCCGTGTTCCTCCCTTAAGTCAATGTGACCTGACCTGACTAGGTTGGGTTTCATTGGCTTAAGCCGGTAGGAGACTTGGACCTGCCTCGCATGGGCCAGTAGGCCTTCTGCAGTGTTCATTCGTTCTTATGTTCTTATGTTCTTATGGTGTGAGAGTGTGAAGTCTTACACAACGTGTGGGAGTGTAAAGCCTTATACAAGGTTGGAGAGTGTGAAGTCTTACACAACGTGTGGGAGTGTAAAGCCTTATACAAGGTGTGAGAGTGTGAAGTCTTACACAACGTGTGGGAGTGTGACGCCTTACACAACGTGTGGGAGTATGAAGCCTTACACAACGTGTGGGAGTGTGAACCCTTACACAATATGTGTGAGTGTGACGCCTTACACAACGTGTGGGAGTGTGAAGCCTTACACAACGTGTGGGAGTGTGAAGCCTTACACAATGTGTGAGAGTGTGTAACCTTACACGTGAGAGTGTGAAGTCTTACACAACGTGTGGGAGTGTGAAGTCTTACACAACGTGTGGGATAGTGACGCGTTACACATGGTGTGGGAGTGTGAAGTCTTACACAACGTGTGGGAGAGTGACGCGTTACACATGGTGTGGGAGTGTGAAGCCTTACACAACGTGTGGAAGTGTGAAGCCTTACACAACGTGTGGGAGTGTGAAGCCTTACACAACGTGTGGGAGTGTGAAGTCTTACACAACGTGTGGGAGTGTGACGCCTTACACATGGTGTGGGAGTGTGAAGTCTTACACAACGTTTGGGAGTGTGAAGCCTTACACAACGTGGGGGAGTGTGACGCCTTACACATGGTGTGGGAGTGTGAAGCCTTACACATGGTGTGGGAGTGTGAAGTCTTACACAACGTTTGGGAGTGTGAAGTCTTACACAACGTGTGGGAGTGTGACGCCTTACACATGGTGTGGGAGTGTGACGCCTTACACAACGTTTGGGAGTGTGAAGCCTTACACAACGTGGGGGAGTGTGAAGCCTTACACATGGTGTGGGAGTGTGAGGCCTTACTCAACGTGTGGGAGTGTGAAGCCTTACACATGGTTTGGGAGTGTGAAGTCTTACACAACGTGTGGGAGTGTGAAGTCTTACACAGAGTGTGGGAGTGTGACGCCTTACACAACGTGTGTGAGTGTGAAGCCTTTCACAACGTGTGGGAGTGTGAGGCCTTACACAACATGTGAAAGTATGAAGCCTTACACAGCGTGTGGGAGCGTGAAGCTTCAATGTGTGTGAGAGTGATGCTTCCTGCAATGCGTGTGAGAGCGTGAAGCTTAACACATTGCATGTGGAAGCGTGAAGCTTCATTGTGTGAGCGTGAAGATCCGCACAATGTGTGGAGAGTGAAGCTTCTTACAATGTGTGGGAGCGTGAAGTTTCACTCAATGTGTAGGAGCGTGAAGCTTCTTACGCTGCGTGGGAACGTGAACCTTCACACAATGTGTGTGGGAGCGTGAAGCTTCAAACAATGTGTGGGAACGTGAAGCTCCTCACAATGTGTGTGAATATTAGGCTTCCCACAATGTGTGTGGGAGCGTGCAGCTTCACACATTGTGTGAGAAAGCTTGTTTTCACACAATGTTTGGGAGCGTAAAGCTTCTTACACTGTGTGGGAGCATGAGGTTTCATTCAATGTGCAGGAGCATGAAGCTTCCCACAATGTTTGGGAGCGTGAAGCTTCACTGAATGTGTAGGTGTCAGTAATGTTACTGTGTACTTGTGTAGTACACTTAGATAATCCCAGCTATTTATAGTCAGAGTCCCTTCTTGCTATGACGTCACGAGTCCCACACATGTTAGCCGCCAGCTAGAGGCCTCCCTCTCACTTCACCGCTAGGCATATAGCAAATTTGACAGGCAGGCCTGGGCTACCCTACAAGACTTACTTATACGCCTCCAAGACATCCAACATGTGTATTTCTTACTCCAATATCTCCTGACGTACCCCCGCGACATAGGAGCGTGAAGATTCACACAATGAGTGGGAGCGTGAAGCTTCAGACAATGTGTGGGAGCGTGAAGCTTCAGATATTGTGTGGGAGCGTGAAACCTCGCACAGTAGTGTAAAGCTTAACACACACTGTGTAGAATGAGAAGCTTGACTTAACGTACTGGAGTATGAAACTTAACGCAACATTAGGGGAGTAAAGCATGACACATGTATAAGTTCAAAGCCTGTTGCAACGTGTGAGAGAGTGAAACTTAACACAGTTGTGGAAGTTTGAAGTTTGACGCAACAAGTGAGTGTAATACTTCATACAACATGAGTGTGGGGGGAGACTCGCACCCACGGCAGGGAAGTCCTAAAAGTTCCACGCTAAAAGCACAAACCACTATCCTGGGAATCTTAGGACTTCCCTGCGAATTTGTAATTTGTTTGCAATCATGTTGTTACGATTTCGTGAGTCAGTACTGATATTAGGTGTCTTGTTTCCTCAGAGATGCCGTACTTCTTGGAGCCCATCAGCAACGTGACGGTGCCGGCGGGCAGGGAGGTTCGCCTAGCCTGTGTTGTTGACCACCTAGGCTCCTTCAAGGTCAGTTGCTCTTCCTTTCTACCTCACTTTATGGGTGAAATGACACAAGTGAATACATTTAAGAACTCGTTATTGTATACTTTTGAGTCCTGAAACCTTGGTAACCAATGTGCTAGAATAGGAACGTATCCAAGAAACATATCCTAAGTGTGTCCACATTGTTCTTTCATCCATATTGTATGCATCAATGTTCTTCTCATCTTCTACTCCATTGATATTGGCTGCATAAAAAATTCAGCACATATTCCACGGGCATAAAAATGCACAAATCTTGGTTAATTTGATCCGATTTAAAGAAATTCTATCCCCTGCGCCCTAATTCTTGTGATGCCCACTAGATATAAGGAAAGATACAGCAGTGTTATACTGTATTTTTGCTTCCCTCTCCAGTATCAACTCTTAACGATAGCAAGCACGGATTAGAACATCTAGGAGAGGCAATTTATTATCTAGTCAAAGACAAAGAACATCGTCTACGTATCTGGACCACTTAGGTTTGCTATTGAGGGTATCTTTAAGGAATCAAGTCTTACGGAATTAATACAGTGGAACCTCTGGTTACGAACGCTTCCGACCATGAACAAATCGGTTCACGACCAAAGAAGTAGCCAAATGTTTCGGTCAGAAGTGCGTTCATTCGCTGTGAACTTGTGTTGTATTTCGTGTTTTTTTTAATTCATTTTGCAATTAACCATGGCCTCTAAGCAAGTGAAGAGTGGTAATGTGGGTAAAAAGTACAGTTTGAAGCAGATTGAAATAGAAGTGAAGAAGAAAATTATTAAAAAGTTTGAGGGTGGTGTTCATCTTACCGATCTTGCTGCGGAGTTCAAGAAGTCGAAGTCTACGATCTCGACTATTCAGAAGCAAAGAGCGGCTATTAAAGCAGCTAATGTTGCTAAGGGAGTTATGATGTTAACCAAGCAGAGGTCTCCAATTTATTTATTTATTTATTTCCAATTTGTGCACACATACAGAGGTACAAAAAAAAATACAGATAAGAGCAGTATGCCAAAGCCACTTATACTATGCATAGCATTACGGGCTGGCTTAAAATTAACTTAAGATTAACTAAGCAATGATTATTATTATTATTATTATAATCAAAAAGAAGCGCTAAGCCACAAGGACTATACAGCGCTGCTACTAAGCAATGATGAAATCAGTGATAAAACATTAATGTAAACAGATAACTATAAAGCACAAGTGAGTATTACAAAGACAGGTCATATGGTTGCATTCAGTTAGGTAGTGATTCTGTTAGGTAGTGTATTTAAAAAATAATAAAGTTAGATTGGGTTTTAGGTTTAACATTTATGTGATATAATTGTGAGAAACATTTAAGATATACAATTTATAATGTTCAGTTATTCAGTATTTATTTGGTTTTGGTGAGTAAGTAATCTTTGAGAAGAGACTTGAATTTATAAACAGGTTGTGTTTCTTTTATATTTACAGGTAATGAATTCCAGATTTTAGGGCCTTTTATGTGCATTGAGTTTTTGCATAGTGTGAGATGGACACGAGGAACATCAAAGAGTGATCTGTGCCTTGTGTTATGGTCATGTGTTCTGTTGAGGTTGGCAGGAGATGTTTAGGGGAGGGTTAATATCAGAGTTAAGTGTTCTATGTATGTAATAGGTGCAGTAATAAGTATGGATGTTTTGTATGGTGAGTAGGTTTAGTGTATTGAATATTGGTGGAGTGTGCTGCCTGTAGTGAGAATTTGTTATCATTCTAACTGCAGCCTTTTGTTGGGTAATTAGTGGTCTGAGATGGTTAATTGTTGTTTGAGCCCCATGCACAAATTCCATAGGTGAGATAGGGGTAAATAAGAGAGTGATATAGGGCCAGGAGGGCTGACTGTGGAACATAGTACCGTATCTTCGATAGTATGCCTACAGTCTTGGAAATTTTCTTAGAAATTTGATGTATATGTGTATGAAATTTGAGTCTATTATCAAGGTGGATTCCTAAGAATTTTCCTCTGTTAGTTTTGTGATAGGTGATCCATTTATCATTATGTTAAGAGGGACATCTGTAGCTCTGTTACCAAACTGAATGAAGTAGGTTTTGTCAATGTTTAGTGTAAGTTTGTTAGTCCTCATCCAGGTAGATATTTTCTGTAATTCGGTATTTACAGTATTGGCTAGCGTGACTGGGCTCGGGTGAGAGAAGGACGTATGTAGTGTCATCTGCAAATAGTGTGGGTTTGAGTAATTGCGAAGCATTTGGAAGGTCATTTATGTATAGGAGAAAGAGAAGAGGGCCAAGGACACTTCCCTGTGGGACACCAACTGTAATTGGTTGTGCAGAAGAGTTTGCCCCATTTGCGTACACATATTGACTTCTGTTGCTGAGGTAAGACTTGAGGTAGTTGAGGGAGTGCCCTCTTATACCATAGTGTGACAATTTTACGTGGAGCAAGTCATGGTCAACTGTATCAAAAGCTTTACGTAAGTCAATGAAGATCCCGAGTGGGACTTCTTTTTTCTCTATTGCAGTGTATATATGTTCTAGCATGTGTTTAATAGCATCATTAGTATTTTTATTAGGCCTGAATCCAAATTGGCAGGGGTTGAGTATGTTTTGGGAGATAAGGTAGGAGTAGATTCGTTTATGAATTAATTTTTCGAGATTTTTGAGAGAGGGTGTAAGTTGGATATGGCCTATAGTTATTCAACTCTGTTTGGTCTCCTCCTTTGTGGATCGGGGTGACCCTTGCTATTTTGAGTACTGTAGGGAAGGTGGAGGATTCAATGGATTTGTTAAAGAGTGTTGCAATGATTGGTGATAGCACTTGGTGACACTTTTTTGTATATAAGGGGTGGTAAGGTATTTAAATCTCCTGCCTTGTTTTTTAGTGCGTTTGATAATAAGGGAGACTTCGTATGGGTTAGTCGGAGCTAGGAACAGTGTGTTCGGGTAGTTGCCGGTGAGGTAGTCATTTGGTGGGGTATCTGAGCTTGGGATTTTATTGGCAAGGTTTTGTCCTATAGTGGAGAAGAAATCATTGAGTCTGTTTGCTGTTTCTGTTGGTGGGAGTTGGGGTTCATCTGTTTTTGCTAATTTTATTTCGCTATTTCGTGATATCTTTTTTGTTCCCAGAATTTCTGATAGGGTTTTCCAGGTCTTTTTTATATCACCTCGTAAGTTGGATAATCTGTTCTCATAATACAATTTTTTTGCCCTTCTTATCAGGCTGGTTAGGATTGACGAATAACGTTTTGTTTGGTCTCTGGTTATGTGACCCATTCTGTACTGTTTTTCATATTGGTGTTTTGTATTTATGGATTTGAGAATGCTGGGTGTTAGCCAGGGACTGTTCAGTCTCTTTGCTGTCATCTGTTTAGTTTTTTTAGGGCAGTGCTTGTTATAGAGGTATTGGGTTTTTTTTTAGAAAATTATTAATACATTCGTCAATATCTGTATAGGTTTCTAGCTCAGTGTGCAATCAATGTTTGCTATTGCTGTTGTGAAGTTATTAATGGCTGCCTCATTGTGAAGTCTGAAGGTGACTTTAGTAGTGTCTTGGGGTAGTTTACCAAGAGTTGTTATGAGGAAAGTAGGGTAGTGGTCTGTGGTATTATCTGTAATTATGCCTGATTTTAAAGGGGATATGGTGTTGGTCCAGATGTGGTCAAGTAGGGAAACACTAGTCTCTGTAACTCTTGTAGGTTTTGTTACTGTTGGTAGTAAACATACAGTTACTCATTGTGTTTGTGAATTCAGTAACGTGTGGGTCCTGGTCTTGCAGGAGATTTATATTGAAGTCACCTGAGAGTAGTAAGTGATCTTTGTTCATGCGTGCATCAGTTATCATACTTCCTAGATTTTGACTAATTGGCTAATGTTTGACTGTGGAACTCTGTAGATGTTTATCAATGTGAGAGGTTTTTGTAGGTACTTTGATTTGAATTTAGCTATTATATATTCCCATGTTCATCCCTTGTGCAAGTATTAGTGATACATTCTAGTTGGTCTGAGTAGTATATGGCTGTGCCACCCCTTGTTGATCTGGCCTACAGTTGTGTATGGCTGTGTAACCAGGAATGGCATAGACATCTGTACTATCAGGCTTTAGCCAGGTTTCAGTTAGTGTAATGATGGACATATTGGCATGTAAGGAATTTAGTATGCTATGAGGTCATCGTAATGCTTGCTTAAAGATCTGATATTGTAGTTAAATATAGTTATGTTGTTGTTGGCACTGAGAAGTGCCTTTGATTGTTCTGCAGTGTAGTAATTACAGTTACTGTTTGATTCATTTAAGTCATTAAATAAGAGGTTGGTATCAGATCAATGCTTGTAATCATAAGATTTGTAGTGGAATCTATAGTTTGAATTAAGTATAAAACAAAGTAAATAGTCTTAAGCTAAGAAATAGCACCTGGATTATTTAACAAGATGTAAAATAATGAGCTAAGGGACTATACAAATAAAGTGATGATCAAATAGTGGAGCTTGGGAATATGATAGTAGGTAGTACTATAAAGGTAATTTTTTAAAGTTAGAATTATAGTATAAAATTATAATATAAAAGGACTAATATAGGTTGTGGTGACCAATTAAAGTGGTAATCAAAAAAATGAGCTTTGGAATATAATGGGAAAATTGTGAACTTATTCTACTTTAGCACCTAGAATAGCACCTTGATTATTTTAACAATTGTGAATATATAAACTAGGATAGTTATATAAAGCTAAAATAAAGGAGAAAACATATAAGGGACTAAAATTAAGTAATGGTAAGCAAAGTTAAATGGGCAGATGGTAGGAATTATAATATAAACTTATAATATAAAAATACAATTTGAAATGGTACTTGCAATTGCACTAGTCTGGTATAGGTTGTTGACAAGATCAAGATTATACCTAGATTTAAATTGACAAAATAAAATTCACAATTAAAGTACCAAAAGAATAATAGTAAAAAATAACAATGGTAATGTCTTGATTATAATATGATAGTAAGAGGGTAGACAGGTACACAGGTACAAGGGATAATATAAAGGTTGGGGTTGAATATAAAAACTTGAAAATTTGGCTACAAAATGTTATGAGAAGTATAAAATAATGTTTAATGTACAAAATTAAAATTGACTGGTAGTAAATATGGTGTTTAATAAAATTTTAGTAAGTAATAATGATTACAAAAAAGTGAAAAAGTAATGTTTATTTCATTCAATATTGCACTGGTAGTTATTACTTGAGGTTATATGGCAGTACAAAGTAATTAAGAGTAATCTAGGATAGTAAATGTGGTATTAAAACAGGTAAAGGTAATTAGACAAGTAATGGTTATTAAATGTCAAAATTGTTAAGAGTAAATTGAAATTTTAGTAAAAATGATATTTATTAATTTTAGTAAGTAATATCAATTGATAGTATTTAAAAAAAAAAAAAAAAAAAAAAAAAAAAAAAAAAAAAAAAAAAAAAAAAAAAAAAAAAAAAAAAATATGAGGTAGTAATATGGACAGAGAAAGTATCAATTCAGCTAATGTTTAAGCGAACAATAGTAAATAACAAAATCACATAAGGTGACCTATGCTTACTAGTAAAATCACAAAATGAGGTAGTTGATTATTTAATTACTAAGAGATTGTACAATGAAATTTGAAAGTGGAGAAACTGTTGCTAGTGTGGTTGAATGAGAAGCAACTTGCAGGTTCTGACGCTGCTGCTGCAGAAGCGTTCGTGAAAGATTTTGTTAAATTTGTAGAGGCAGAAGGATTCGTCCCACAACAAGTGTTGAACTGCGACGAGACCGGGTTGTTTTGTAAGAAGATGCCGAAGAGGACCTACATCACCCAGGAGGAGAAGGCTGTTCTCGGCAACAAGCCAATGAAGGGCAGTTTAACCCTTTTGCTATGCTTGAATGCAAGTGGCGATCTAAAAATTAAACCGCTAGTCGTCTACCAGTTCGAGAATCCTCGTGCGTTCAAGCAGCACAATGTGAACAAGGCCAGACCGCCCGTGATGTTTTTAGAATGGCTGCACGAGTCTTTTGTTCCCGCTGAGGGAAATATCTTGAGGGAAATATCTTGATGGTGTGCACCGGCACACCCTCCAAGTTTGGTTGGCGATATGGATATTGAGTATGACTTCATTAAGGTCAAGTTCTCCCCCCCCCCACGACTTCTCTTCTGCAGCCCATGGACCAGCCAGTGATCTCCAATTTCAAGAAGCTGTACACTAAGGGACTCTTCACCAGATTTTAATGTGACCGAGAAGACGTCTTTGACGCTGAAGAAGTTCTGGAAGAATCATTTCAACATTGTGCATTGCATCAGCCTCATTAACAAAGCTTGGGAAGGCGTCAAGTACAGGACCTTGAAATCACGGGGAAGAAATTTTGGGCCGAATGCGTTCCTGAACGAATATCAAAGGTTTTAGACCTCTGTTGGAGGAGATCTTGCCCAGGGCAGAGCAGGATCTTTAGCGATAGTGACACACGAGGAACGGGAGGATCACGAGGGGGAACTGACGACAGAACTCACAAACCCGAATGAGCAGTATGAGGGCCACTGGGGGAAAGTCTTTGGGGAAATTAGGAGGGGTGTGGGATTACCAAAATGTTGTCCAAGGGCTGGGGAAGGGTTTTGAGGGGGTTCCGGACATGTGGAGAAAGGAGCGAACAAATAACTTCAAAGTGTACAGCTGTAGTAAGGGGAAGGCGGGGTAGGTGGGTAGGAAAGGTTGGAGGGAGGGGGTAAAGAGGTTTTGTGTGCGGGGGGTTTGGGGATTTCCCACGGGCATGCGTGAGGGGTTTTTTGATGGAGTGAATGGGGAAAAAATGGTTTTTAATATTGCTTTTGGATGTGAACAAAGAACATTTTAAAAGGGGGTTCGGGGAAACCGCGGGCCCGGGGACTTGAGTCCTGGAGATGGGGTACGGGCCCTGCACTCTAAAGGGAGGGGTGTTAATGTTCAGTTAAAAAACTGTAGTGAAAAAGCACCCTTCTGGCAAGACAGTGAGGGGTGAATGATTTGAAAGTTTTCTTTTTCGGGCCACCCTGCCTTGGTGGAATGGGCCATGTGAAAAAAATAAAAAAAAATAATTTTGTGTTGTGTCCGGGGATGCGGGGGGAAAGGGGGGTTGGGTTTTGCGAGGAAAGGGGGTAATGGCACTATTTTCACAGGGCGTTTGCGGGAAAGGGGAAAAATTTGGATCGCCGTGGGAGGGGGCCTTCCCGCAGGTTTCGTTGTTTTAAAATTGGATCTTATAGCTTTGTAGGGGAGGGGGGGGTTTTGATGGCGGGAAGTTTGGAATGCATCCGGGTTCCAAAGGGTTCCCCTCGGGGGTGTTGTGTTGAGTGTTGTGTTTGAGTGTGTGTGTGTGTGTTTTGATGAAAAACAATGTCGGACAAACTGTCTGTTTTCTCATCAAGTTTTTGAAGCTTTACGAATTTTAGTCCTGAGTTATAGATGAGGGAAAAATCCAAAATTATGAAAAAGGTAAAGATTTAAAATACCCAAGAAATGTAATTGATAAATCTTTTAAATTGCTAAAAAATATTTTTTTACAATCAAAAGGGGGACAACCTGCCTTATTCAACTAAAAAATTTTGGGTTCTCCTTCCCATAAAAAACTTGGTTATATCCCTTCTTTCTTAAGACTTTCAATAATAAAGTTATTCAAAAATCTTGAACGAAAAAAAAAATTTTTGATAAAGAATTCCCCCCAAAATGCGAGGGAGTGTCTTTAAGTTTCCCTTGAAAAATTTGCGATAAAGTTTATTCCCAAACTGGTAAAAACTCGAAAAAAGATTAAAAACAACAAAATATGCATTAGAATGGACGTTCCAATGCCTATTTATTCATGTGAGAGATTTTAACCACCCAAAATTGATTTTAAAAAATTTGAAAAGTATATCCCGCAAAATCATGGTCGAAGGAATATAAAAATCTTGTTTCATAAAAAACGTTTTGCAATTAAAAGAATATTTCCTTTTGGGTTTTTATAAATTAGATCCCTTTATAATTAAAAGAAATTTTGGGGGGAATTTTAAATACACTGGACAAAAATAATTTTTAAAAAATTTCTTGGTGAATATTTTTTTGGTGGGTTTGCAAAAAGGGCTGTCCCCTTGGGCCCCCACATCAGGTGTTTAACGTTGTGGGGTCTGATAGTGAGTGTTTGGCCAGACCCCTTATATACCTTCCTTGGATGCTTTACTTTCTAGTTCCCTTCAATGTGAGTAGTCACGAAGCGATTGGAAATTTTTTATTCTTTCAGAGTGGTTGTTTTGAATATTCTGAAATCACCGTTTTCTTTTTTTTTTTTATCACATGGCCGATTCCCACCAAGGGGGGTGGCCCAAAAAAGAAAAAAACTTTTCCCCCATTCACTCCTCACTGTCTTGCCAGAAGGGTGCTTTTCACTACAGTTTTTAAACTGCAACATTAACACCCCTCCTTCAGAGTGCAGGGACTGTCTTCCCTCCAGGACTAAGTCCCGGGCCCGCCCGGTTTTCCCGAAACCCCTTTATAAATGTTACTTTTCTCACACTCCAACAGCAATCAATTTAAAAACCATTTTTCTCCATTCACTCCTATCAAAAACCCACCATGCCTGCTGGAAGTCCAAGCCCCTTGCACACAAAACCTCCTTTTCCCCCCCCCTCCAACCTTTTCCCAGGCCGACCCCTACCCCCCCTCTTCCACAAAGCGATACATCTTGAAGTTTCTTTTTTTCGCTCCATTTCTCTACATGTCCGAATGCCTCAACAACCCTTCCCCAGCCCCCTGGAAACAGTTTTGGTAACCCGCACCTCCTCTAACTTCCCAAACTCGAATTCTCGCATTATTCACACCACACATTGCCCCCAGCATGCCTTCTCCCCGCTGCAACATTTTATCACCCATGCTTCACACCCATATAAGAGCGTTTGGTAAAACTATACTCTCATCTTCCCCTCTTTGCCTCCAAGGACAAAGTTCTTTTTCTCCAAAACTCCTAAGTGCACCACCACCCTTTTCCCCTCATCAATTCTATGATTCACCTCATCTTTCACAGACCCATCCGCTGACACGTCTACTCCCAAATATCTGAATACATTCACCTCCTCCATACCCTCTCTCTCCAATCTGATATCCAATCTTTCATCACCTAATCTTTTTGTTATCCTCATAACCTTACTTTTTCCTGTATTCACTTTTAATTTTCTTCTTTTGCACTCCCTACCAAATTCATCCACCAATCTCTGCAACTTCTCTGCAGAATCTCCAAAGAGCACAGTGTCATCAGCAAAGAGCAACTGTGACAATTCCCACTTTATGTGTAAATTCTTTTATCTTTTAAACCCTCAACGCCTCTTGCCAAGACCCTCGCATTTACTTCTCTTACTACCCCATCTATAAATATATTAAACAACCACGGTGACATCACACATCCTTGTCTAAGGCCTACTTTTACTGGGAAATAATTTCCCTCTTTCCCACATACTCTAACTTGAGCCTCACTATCCTCGTAAAAACTCTTCACTGCTTTCAGTAACCTACCTCCTACACCATACACCTGCAATATCTGTTACATTGCCTCCCTATCCACCCTGTCATACGCCTTTTCCTAATCCATAAATGCCACAAAGACCTCTTTAGCCTTATCTAAATACTGTTCACTTATTTGTATATTCAGTGGGAAGTCTGAATGTGCGTGGATGTTGTGCAAATGATAAGAAAGAGATGAATGTGGATGCTATGAATGAGAAGAAGCTGGATGTCCTGGCTTTAAGTGAAACAAAGCTGAAGGGGATGGGAGAGTTTCAGTGGAGAGGAATAAATGGGATTAGGTCAGGGGTTTCAAATAGAGTTAGAGCTAAAGAAGGAGTAGCAATAATGTTCAAGGATAAGTTATGGCAGGAAAAGAGGGACTATAAATGTATTAATTCAAGAAATATGTGGAGTAAAATAAAGGTTTGATGTGAAAAGAGGGTTATAGTAAGCATATATGCACCTGGAGAAGAGAGAAGTGTAGAGGAGAGCGAGAGATTTTGGGAAATGTTGAGTGAATGCGTGGGGGGTTTGAACCAATTGTGAGAGTAATGGTGGTTTGGGATTTCAATGCTGAAGTGGGCAAAAATGTTGTGGAGGGAGTAGTAGGTAAATTTGGGTGCCAGGGGTAAATGAAATGGGGAGCTTTTAATTGAGCTATGTGTAGAAAGAGGTTTGGCAATTAGTAGTACATATTTTATGAAGAAGAGGATAAATAAATATACAAGGTATGATATAGCACGTAATGAAAGTAGTTTGTTAGATTAGGGACTGGTGGATAAAAGGTTGATGGTAGGCCCCCGGATGTACACGTTTATAGAGGGGCAACGGGCTGTATGGGATCATTATTTAGTTGTAGCTACATTTTAGAGTAAGAGGTAGATGGAAAAGAGGAAAATGGCAACAACAAGCAAGGAGGTTAAAGTGTATAAACTCAAAGAGGGAAGTTCGGGTGAGATATAAGCAACTATTGGCAGAAAGGGGGGCTGGGGGCAAGTATGAATAGTGGGGGGGGGGGGGAAGAGGGTTGGAATAGTTTTAAAAAAGCAGTATTAGAATTGGGGCAGACGTTTATGGTTATAGGGGGGTGGGAGCAGGGGGAAAGAGGAGTGATTGGTGGAATAAATGATGTAAAGGGTGTGATAAAAGAGAAAAAGTTAGCTTATGAGAGGTTTTTACAAAGCAGAAGTGTTATAAGAAAGTAAGATATATGGAGAGTAAAAGAAAGGTGAAGAGAGTGGTGAGAGAGTGCAAAAGGAGAGCAGTGATAGACTGTCAGAAATTTTTAATGAAAATAAAAAAAAAATTGGAGTGAGTTAAACAAGTAAGCCTTGAGAACGAATGGATTTGACAGTTAAAAAACAGAATAGAGGAGGTTAGTAGATGGGGGGGACGGAGGTTCTGGTAGATGGCGAGAATATTTTGCGGAACTTTTAAATGTCGACGAAGAAAGGGAGGCGGTAATTTCATGCACGGGCCAGGGAGGTATACCATCTTGAGGAGTGAAGAAGAAGGGGATGAGAGTGTGGGGAGGTGCAAGAGGCATTACGTGAATGAAAGGGTTAAAGCAGCTGGAACTGACGGGATCATGACAGAAATGTTAAAAGCAGGGGAGATATAGTGTTGGAGTGGTTGGTTACTTTTGTTTAATAAATGTATGAAAGAGGGGAAGGTACCTGGGATTGCGAGAGCATGTATAGTTCCTTTATATAAAGGGAAGGGGGACAAAAGAGATTGTAAAAATTATAGGAATAAGTTTACTGAGTATACCAGGAAAAGCGTACGGTAGGGTTATAATTGAAAGAATTAGAGGTAAGACAGAATGTAGGATTGCGGATGGCAAGGAGGTTTCAGAGTGGTGGGGGATGTATAGATCAAGTTTTTACATTGAAGCATATATGTGAACATATTTAGATAAAGGTAGGGAAGTTTTTAATTGCATTTATGAATTTAGGAAGGCATATGATAGAGTGGATAGGGGAACAATGTGGCAGATGTTGCAAGTATATGGAATAGGTGGTAAGTTACTAAATGCTGTAAAGAGATTTTATGAGGATAGTGAGGCTCAGGTTAGGGTGTGTAGAAGAGAGGGGGACTACTTCCCAATAAAAATAGGTCTTAGCCAGGATGTGTAATGTCACCATGGTTGTTTAATATATTTTTAGATGGGGTTGTAAAAGAAGTAAAAGCTAGGATGTTTTGGGAAAAGGGGTGGGATTAAATTATAGAGAATCAAATACAAAAGGGAATTGACACAGTTGCTTTTTGTTGACGATACTGTGCTTATGGGATTTCTAAAAAAAATTGCAAAGGCTAGTGAATGAGTTTGGGAGTGTGTGTAAAGGTAGAAAGTTGAAAGTGAACATAGAAAAGTGTAAAGTGATGAGGGTATCAAATGATTTAGATAAAGAAAATTTGAATACCAAATTGTGGAGGAGGAGATGGAAGAAGTGAATGTTTCAGATTACTTGGGATTTGACGTGTCGGGGAATGGATTTATGAAGGATGAGTTAATCATAGATTTGATGAGGGAAAAAAGGTGAGTGGTGCGATAGGTATATGTGGAGACAAAAAACGTTATCTATGGAGGCAAAGAAAGGGGAAAGTATGAAAGTATAGTAGTACGAACACTCTTATATGGGTGTTAAGCTTGTAAAGTAAAAGGACACAAGTGCAACTAATGTGACATTTATTGTGGAAACGTTTCGCTCTCCAGGAGCTTTGTCAAGCCATTACCGGTAATGGTAATGGCTTGACAAAGCTCCTGGAGAGCGAAACGTTGCCACAATAAATGTCACTTTAGTTGCACTTGTGTCCTTTTACTTTACATATTGTCGGTAATTTACCAATGTTAAGCTTTGGTTGTGAAGGCAGCAGCGAGGAGGCAGTTGGAAAGCAATGGAGATGTCCCTGTCTAAGGGAATGTGAGGGTAATTATTATGCAGAAAATTCGGAATGGGGAAATTAGGAGAAGGTTGGAGCTAATAAAAGTATTAGTTAGAGGGTGAAGAGGGGTTGTTGAGGTGGTTTGGTCATTTAAAGAGAATGGATCAAAGTAGAATGACATGGGGGAGCGTATAAATCATCCCCTGCATGCATCAGGGGATGAAAAGCTGTAGGCCTTCTCCCTGAAAGCGGGCTGCCTTGGATCAACGTCTAACGCAAGCGGGACGCCAAGAATTGTCCAGTGTGGTGAGTATGGTAAGGCACTGCGTACCCTGTTCCAAAGGGTTTGTAGGTTCGAGTCTCCTTCAGCCAGAGATCAGTGTTTATATATATATATATATATATATATATATATATATATATATAAAAATTATATATAAAATATATATATATAATATAATATATTAATAAATATATATAAATCCAAACACTATCATTCTTGCATCAATGAATATGAGATTTCCACCCCCCCTGGCTTGTCTTGCATAGATAAAAAACACCAGTCTGCGATTGTTTGCAATATATAATATATATTAAAATAATATATATATATATATATATATATATTTTATATATTTTATAATATATGTATATTATATTTTAACAAATATATATAATATATAATACTATATATATATATATAAAATATTATATATATATATTATATATATATATATATATATATATATATAATTATATATATAATCCAAATTTATCACTCCTACATCAACGATATGAACAAATTCACTTGATGAAGACGATACAGTATGGAAAGGGATCTGAATTATCAGCCCATCACCCCCAAGGTGTAAGATCAGTTCATGGTCTAAAGCGTAAGCACGTGGATGGAGACTTTTTTACGCAGTAAGGTTATGTGTAGCATCTTAGAGATGAGGTCACAGTGAGAAGTCCCTCTAGTGGAAGTTGGTCATGCTGAACAGTTGTTAGCAAAAGAAATTACTGAATATATCCCTTATAGCAAGATACCATGGCGTTGCAGTATCATGCTTGAAATGGTTTACAATACCGACTAGTTGATAAGTAAGACACATTTACAACACCAGAAATCTTTATTAACGAAAACGTTTCGCCTATGCAGAAGGCTTCATCAGTCGAGGTTCCGATATTATCATACCTGCATCAACTTATAAGAGTGACAACTCAGCGAATATTTCTCAGTAAAAAGTTCTCGTGTGTATGTCTCCCAGTACTTTTATTTGACCTGGACGTAGTATGTGTGTTCATTTAGTGCCATGGCACACGACCCTCCCGCCATGCTATGCACATATTAAGTGGAACATGAACGTCCTCTCTCTCTCCCCTCACCACTTCTCAGCATTGCACCTGTTACTGCCATTTTTCCCCCTCTGTACCATTTTCCTCTCTCGCTGATACCATTTTCCCTAAGAGCCTTTCTGTTGTCACGTCGATTATTCATTCAGTGAATATTTCTTTCACCAATTCTTTTACAACTCATCTATGCCTTTCAGTTTTTCTTCGTGTACGTTCTTTTCTATTCTCTTGTTGTTTATCACTTTGGCAACCGAATACTCCCTTGCACTTAATGTACTGTTGAAATACTTTATGTTCTGAGTTTGTTTTCAAATCATTAGAGTCTTGATATAATTCTCTTCAGCATTACAATCTTTGTAAACCTTTTAAATCATAATAAATTAAAAGCAAATTCAATATCAACAAAGACTAAATCTGCATCACTGCGTCACGTCACATGTCCTCTCTGGCTGGATTATGTGACTTCCCGCAATGGTATACTTTCTTCATGTCCTTCTTAAAACTGGATTTACATTTGTATATTCTTAGGATTTTTTGAAATGATCAAATAACTCTTCACTGAGGTTCTTCGAGAGTCTCTTCTGGACCGTCGCCTCACCTTCACTCCTCGTTTACTTATATGTTTAACCTTCCGAGTAAATGTGCATTATTCCTGTTACCATTAGCCCTCTATGACACCTATTGGTATATTGATTTTCATGTGTGATTAATGGTTTTGAAAACCGACAAGTAGAAGATTGAGACACTTATGCAACATATGGGAATCTTTAGTGAGGAAAAGTTTCGCCACAGTGGCTTCATCAGTCCAATACAAAACAGAAAGGTGTAAGGAGGCAGTCAGTTCCTCAGTCTGGAGTTGATGTGTTCAGTCCATGAATCATGTAGAATGAACAACATAGGTATGTGTATGTATAATGTTCGCCAAGACCATAGTCCTGGCACGGGTCCCAATCTTGCGATGACCCGTCTCTGGCTCCCGATGGAGAAAGGTTTCCACAATGATGCGACGCATGCCGCTCAAGCGCCCTCTGGTCAGTTCAACTGTGCATCTCATAAGCGACACCATATGTAATTATGGACACTAGCGAGGAGGAGGATATGTCATTATCACAGGTAACAGCTTGTCTGGTTCGTTGACCCCATGGTACACTAGTGTGGCCGCAGTCATCTCTGGGTCCTCTTCGGGAGGGAATATCACCCCTAGTTGCCTGCGGAGTGTCTCAGTAGCTTCGCACACTAGAAGATAGTGTGTTAGGGGCCCGCTGGGGCAACGTGCTGACAGACGGCCCATCCCTCACCTTGTCTACCATCAT
>NC_069433.1:43568275-43583509 GCF_026875155.1 Cherax quadricarinatus | reverse complement strand
TTTCATAAGGCTTTTTGACAGGGGTCCCACATCAAGACTTTGAGGAAAATTAAAGCAATGGAATGGGAGGAGAAAATTTTTCCGGGAAAAGAGGCATGGTTGACAAATAGGCAGCAGAGAGTTTGCATAAATGGGGAGAAATCAGAGTGGGGAGTTCACGAGCGGTGTTCCACGGGGCATTTTGGGGCCCCCTGCTGTTCCAAAATTAATAAACGACAAGATGAGGGCAAAAAGAGCGACTCGGCAGTTTCCCCGATGACCCCAAAAATAGGCCGCAAATTTCATTTGCGAGGACTTCGAGCACCCCCGGAAGATTTTGAATAGACTGATGCAGTGGTCGGAAAAAGGGCAGATGCAGTTTAATTGACAAATGGAAAAGTTCAAAATGTTGGACAGGACAATAAATCATGCCAATTAAAAAAATAATGAGATCTTAATATTGGTTGCGAAAAAAGTTTGGGAAAGTTTTTTTGCTATTGAAACCCAAGAAAACAGGCATAAGTTTCGCAATAAAGCAAATAGAATCCTTGGCTTATTAAAGAAGCATAAATAATAGGATTCCTCGGGTTGTTCTTAACTCTATACACCCTTGGGTTAGGCCTCATTTAGATTATGCGCACGTTTTTTCACCTAAATTTAAAAAGGATATAATTCTCTGGAAAAAAGTACAAAGGAGTGACAAAGTTGATCCATGATCAAAAACCTTCCCCCATAGGATAGACTAAGGGCCCCCTGAATTGCATCTCTAAAAGGGAATTAGGGGGATATATTGAGGTGTAAAAATGGAAGCAGGAATTAAGGGGAAAAAAAGTGCGAAAATAATGCCTGCAGGCTCGCAGCATGGTTTAAGTTGGAAATTTGACGGAAGGTTAAAAGGGGAAGTTGGGGAAAGGTTGTGGTGGTGGCAAACCCAACCGTTTTTGGGCCGTTATTGTGAGCTTAAAAATGGGGATAAAAACATGGTGGTGGGGGGGGGGTTGGGCGATAGCTTGTGCTACCAGGCGGTTGCCGGTTCCTCCCTTTATCAAAGTGACCCGACCCGACTAGGTTGGGGGGCATTTGGGTTAACCCCTAGGAGACTTGGACCTGCCTCGATGGGCGGGCCTTCTGCAGTGTTCCTTCGTTCTTATGTTCTTATGTTCCATTATAAAAACATGATCTATCACTAGTGTCTGTCTAACACAGTGACCCTTTAATAGTGTCAGTCTAACACAGTAACCTTCACTGTGTATGTACTAACACACAGTGCCTTTTCTATAATAGTGTCATGTACTAACACACAAATGACCTACCACTAGTGTCATGTCTAACACACAGGACCTATCACTAGTGTCATGAACTAAACACAGTACCTTTTCAAACCCTTTTGTGTCATGTACTAACCACACGGGTTGGAACCTTTCATATTGTCCTTCTTTGTACTAAAAACACCGAGCCATTTTACCCACTAGGGGGTCAAGTACAAATCACAATTTAAATTTTCCCTTTTCACTAGGTAAGGGTAACAAACACACAGTGCCCTTTTATCCCCTAGTGTCCAATGAAAACTAACACACAGTGTTGAACCCTAGGCTGTATAACCCCCAACGTGGATCTACCCCCCCCCAAATTATTTACCAACCCCCAAAAGTAAACCTATCCACAGTGTCAATGGTACAAAAAAAAAACCCCCATTGATCATTAAGTTAAAATTTTAACCTAACACATTAGTGACCTATACTTTGTGTCCTTTGTATTTAACACCAGTGACCTTTTTAAAACTAGTGTCTTTGAAACAAACCCCAACAGTGACCTTTCCTTTCCCAGTTTTTAATTTTAAAATAACACACAGTTGACCCCCTATCCAAGGGTTTTTCATTTTTTCCAACAGTGAATACAGGGGCCCAGGGGCTAAAAAGTGACCTAATTACGGGGGGGTCATTGTATAAAAGGAAGGGGGGATTTTTTTATCACTAGTGTCCAGGGGTTTAAAACCCCATTTGACCTATCTTATTAATTAGGGGATGTATTAAACCAGGATATCTATATAGGGTGTAATGTATTTTAAAAAGGGGGAAAATTATATAGGGGTTTTTTTAAAACCCCCAAGGAACTATATGGGGAGGGGTATTAAAAAGGGCCCTTTTCCTAGGGGGCTTGTATTCCCACTTTCCCTTTTTCAACCGGGGGTGGGGGTAAAAAAACCACAGTGACCTTTTCACTTTGGTCATGTACAAACCCCGGGTGACCTATAAACCTAGTGTCATGTACAAACACACGGGAAAACCTATAACTGGGTGCCCATTACTAACCACAGTAAAAATTTTTTATCACAAAGTGTCTGTACTAACACACATGACCTCATCCTAGTGTCATGTACAAAACACACAGGGACCACCCCTTAGGGGGCATTCTAAAAACACAGGGGACCTATCCCCCAGGGGGTAAATGTATTTAACACCCCCCAGGCCCTTTATCCCCTAGTTTTCATGTTACTTAACACAGGCCCACTATCACTAGTGTCATTTCCCAAACACAAAAGGAACCTTATAAAATAGTGTCAGGGTACCTAAACCACCCTTTTCCCCTTATCATTTAATTGTCCAGCCCTAACACACAGAAACCTATCCTAAGGTTGTCTGTACAAACCCCCCCCATTGCCCCTATCACCTAGTTTTCATTGTACAAAAACACAAGTTAACCCAATCACTAGGGGGTATGAAACAAACACCCAGGGACCTATCCTAGTGTCAGGGTTTTTAACCACACTGGGAAGACCTTTTCAAATCACAAAGGCCCAATGCCCCCCCCCCCCCCCCCCCCCCCCCCCCCCCCCCCCCCCCCAAAACCCTAAAAACCAACAGGGGCCATTCAAACCAAGAACCCTCTTCAAAAAGGTTTACTAAAACCCAGGCCATCATATAGGGGATTCAAACCCCCAGAATTTTCCATGTTAAAACAAACACAAGGGACAATACTTTTTAAAACAACATGGGCCTACCCCTACCAAAACATGACAACCACAAAACCAAATTATTTTTTAGTGTCAGGTACTCTAAAACACAGTGACCTTTTCACTAGGTCTTTGTACTAACACACAGAAAACCTAGCTAATTCACTGTGCATTTACTAAAAACCAAAAACCCATCATCACAAAGGTCCCTTTAACCCTGCACCAAGTGACCCAAATCACTATTTGTCCTTTGAATTTAACAACACGGGGAGCCCTACCAAATCACAAAGGCCCCAGGGACTAACACAAAAAAGACCTATTCACTGGGTGTCATTTAAACTAACCCCAAAGATATCTTATGTGTCCCCCAAAAATTTTTTAAACACACAGGCCCAATCATTTGTGGTAGTACTAACACCCAGAGCCCCCCCCCCCTTATCACCCCAAAAGGGGTCAATTTTAAAAAAACCACAGGGGGAATCAAATCACTAGTGTCATGTACTAACAAAACATTACCCCTTTTTAAATAGGGGCCCAGTATTTAACCCCCCCAAAACCCTTTTACACTATTTCATGTAACTTAAACCCACACATTTCCCCAAACACAAGTGTCATTACTAAACACCAGTGACCTTTTAAATTTTAGGGGCATGTACTAACACCCCCAGGCCCCTATCACTGGGTTTTCATTTTATAACACACAGCCCCCTTTTCCCCTATGTAAAATTACAAAACACACAGTGATTCAAAATTCACTATGCCCATTGTCCTAACACCCCCTTGGGGAACCTATCATTTGGGTTGACATGTTACTAAACCCCAAGGAATTTTATCACAAAGGTGTTTTTTTTACAAACACCCCAACCCAAATAACAAAAGGTATTTAAAAAACCACATGCATTAAATGTATTAAACAACCCCCCAGGGGGCCCCTTTTTTAAAATTTTGTAAATTTTTAAAAACCCACAAAATGACAATTTTAATCCTAATTAATTTACAAACACAAAAGGGGGGGACCCTTTCACCTAGGTCATGACTAACACACTGCCCTTTCTATTGTAAATGTACAAACCCACCCCCAGGTGCCCTTTTCACTAGTGCCCCATTTTACTAACACAGGGACCCTAATCACTTAGCCCATTTTAACTAACACAAAAACAGGGCCTATCACTTAGTCCCATGTACAAAAACCCCAAGGGGCCCTTTTAATCACAGTGGTCATGTACAAACCACACAGAGACCTATCACCAGAATTTTCCAATGAAAAAAACCCCCCCCCCCCCAACCCATGAATCAAATCACTAGTGTTCTTTTTCCCCCCCCCTAACACACAGGGGACCTATCATTTTAAGGGGGTAAATGTACAAAACACACAGAGCCCTTTTATCTCCCCCCCCCCTGGGTTGTCATGAAATTTTAACACCAGGGGCCTATTCACTAGGTCTTTACTAACACCCCCGGGACCTTTTCTACCCACAAGTTTTAGGGGAACAAACACACAGGGGATATAAAAATTTATGTCATTTAAAAACCAAAAAAAACACACGGGAGGGATTATCAACTTTTTAGGTTTAAACATTATTTTAACCCCCACAGGGGGGGTCCTTTTTCACTAGTTTATTAACCCCCCCCCCCCCCCCCCCCCCCCCCTTTTTCCTTCCCCTAACAAAACGGGGGAACCTTTTTCACTGGGGTTCATATATAAACAAAACTGACCTTCAATCACTAGGGCCCATTTTTAAAAAACCCACAAAAGTAAACCTATCACTAGTTTTTAAAGAAATAAACACATTTGCCCAAATTTTATCCTTTTTCCTTTTTTTTCAGGGCATTTTAACACCACAGTAACCCTATAAAATTAGTTTTCAGGGAAAACAAAACACCCCCAGGGCCCCAATCTTTTTCACTGGGTGCCCCATGTCCCCAAAACCCCCACAGGGGGCCCTTTTAAAATTTAAAGGGTTTTTCATTTTACAACCCCACAATGGCCCCCTTATAAACTAAGGGTCCCATTTTTTCCCTTAAAAACCCCAGGCCCAAATCTATCCCCTAATTTTGGTCCATGTACAAACCCCACGGGTAAATTTTTAATCTTTTATTGTAAAGTATTTAAACAAAAAATTTGACCTATCACTAGTGTCATGGAACCCAAACAGGGGGAGAGCCCTTTTACCCACAGGTCATTTTCCCCAACACACCAGGGGGCCTATCCATTTAGTGTATATTTTTAACACACGGGTAAACCTTTATCTTTTTAAGGGGCCCAATTACTAAAAACACAGGTGCCCAAATTCCCCTATTGTCATGTACAAAAACCCCACAAGGACCTATCACCTAGTGGTAAATGAAACAAACACAACAGTGACCCTTTTTACCAAGTGTAAGTACAACAACAGGGGGGCCTATCACCCACAAGTGTCAGTATTGACACAAAAAACAAACCTATAAATTTAGTTTTCATGAACAAACCACAGTGCCCAATCACAAGTGCCCCAAGAACTAACACAGAGGGGACCAACTATACTTTGGTCTTTGTACAAACAAAACAGTAAACCTTTTCAAAAAGGGGTCATTTTATTTAACAAAAACCAGGACCTTTGTATAAACAAAGTTTTCCCATTTAACAAAAACCACCCCAGTTTGACCTATCTATCATTTAAGGTTGCCCATGTTTTTTTTTGGTTAACACAAAAGGGGGGCCCTTTTATCATTTTAGTGCCCATTTTACAAAAACACACATTGACCTATCACTAGTGCCCTTGTACTAACACACAGTGACCAACCCCTAGTGTCATTTTACTAAAAACAGTGACCTTTTCGCTGGAATTTCCTTTGGTACTAACACACAAGAGCCCTATCCCTAGTGTTTTGTACAAACACACAGTCCCCCCTATCAACAAATTGGTAAAGTAAAACCATAGTGCCCTTTATCACTAGTGTCAGAAAACAAACCCACAGTAAACCCTATCCCCTAGTGTTTTGTACAAACACATTTACCAATCACAAGTGCATGTATAACACACAGGACCTACCCACAGTGTAAAGAAACTAAAAACACAGGGACCTTTTCACTATTGTCATGACTAACACACAGGGGACAATTTTTCACTATTTTCATGTACTAACAACAGGAATTCTATCACTAGTGTCATGTACTGACAAAACGTGACTATCCAAGTGTCTTTAACTAACAAAAAGAGCCCCAAATTTTATCCCTTTTTAAAGCCCTAAAACACATAGAGCCCAATCACGTGCCCATGTATAACCCCAAAGGGTATCAAATCACTAAATTTCATATTTTAACACCGAACCTAACAGGGGTTATGTCCTAACACACAGAGCCCTATCACTAGTTTTCTATTTTAAACAAAAGTACCTATCATCATAGTTTTCATGTACTAACACACATTTGACCTATCACTAGTGTCATGTACTAAAACACAGGGGACCATCTTTTCACAGGTAAAGTACTAACACACAGTGACCTATCTTTTCCACTAGTTTTCTTTTTACTACACACAGGGGACCATCACAAGTGTCATGTACCAACACACAGAGCCCTTTTCTATCATAGTTTCATGTACTAACACCCCAGTGATCTATCACTAGTGTAAATGTACTAACACCAGTGACCTATCAAAAGTTTTCATGTACTAACACACAGAGACCTTCACTTCATAAATGTACTAACACCCAGTGCCCTTTTCAAATGTCTTTATACTAACAACAGGGGATCTATAAAAAAATTTTCCTGAAACTAACACACATGCCCCAATCACTAGTGTCATGTACAAAAAACCCAAAAGACCAAATCACTAGTGTCAGAAAAAAACAAAAACATTTGGACCTATCACTAGTGTAAAGTATTTAACACACAGTACCAAACACTAGTGCCCATGTACAAAACACACATTTGCCCAATTTATCACTGTGTAAAGTACAAAACACACATTTGCCCCTATTTATCCCCAATGTCTTTGTACTAACACACAGTGACCCCCCACTAGGGGTCATGTACAAAACACACATGGGACCAAACACTATGCCCATGACTAACACCAGTGCCCTATCCCTAGGGGTCATGTACAAACACGGGTGCCCCTATAAACATTTGTCTTTACTAAAAAAACCAAAGCCCTTTATCACAAAGGTCATGTACTAACAAAACAGGGGCCCCTATCACTAGTATATTTACTAACACACATTGATCAAATTCAAAGTGTTTTGTACAAACACAAGAGACCTATCATCACTGTTTTAAAGTAAAAAAACAAAACATGCCCCTATCTATCATTTGGCCCCATTTTATAACACACAGTGCCCTATCACTAGTGTATTACAAACACACAGAGCCCTATCTATCCCCAAGTGTCATGTCTAACAAAACATTTGAATATCACTAGTGCCCCTGTACTAACACACAGAGACCTATCTATCCCCTAGTGTCATGGACTATCACACAGAACAAAACACTGTGTAATGTACTAACCACAGTAAAATCTATCACTAGTGTCAAAATTTTAAAACAAAAAAGGGGACCAAACACAAGTGTCATTTTCAAAACCACAGAGACCTTTTCATATTTTCTTTTTAAAAAACAAAACAGTGACCTATCATTTGTGCCCATGTATAACACACAGTGCCCTATCTATCATAGTGTAAATGCACTAAGGGCACAGTGACCTACCCTATAATGAGACAAACCCACACAGTGACCTATCTATCATAGGTCATTTACTAACACACAGTGACCTATCTACCCACTAGTGTCTTTATATTAACACACAGAAAACCTATCACTATTTCATGTACAAACCCCAACAGAGACCTATCACAGTGCATGTCCCTAAACAAAAGGACCTATCACTAGTTTTCATCCCCCTAAAAAACAGTGCCCTATCAATCACAGTGTCATGCACTAACGCACAGTGACCAAACCAATAGTGTCTGTACTAACACACAGTGACCAAAACCCAATCACTAGTCCCCCCAAGTTCTAACCCCCATGGGACCATAACTAGTGTTAAGTACTAACCCCACATGCCCCAAACCCCTAGTGTCATGTACAAAAAACGGGAAAACCTATCACTAGTGCCCAGGGAACTAACACACATAAACCAAATTCATAGGTCATGTATTTAACCCACAGAGACCAATCACTAGTGTCATGAAACAAAACACACAGGGGACCTACACAAGTATCATTTTACTAACACACAGTGTTTCTTCACTAGTGTCATGTACAAACACACAGAGCCAATCAAATCACTAGTTTCATGTACTAAACACACAGTGAAAATTTACCCCTAGTGTCATGTACAAACACACATGACCTACACAAAGTGTCATGTACTAACCACAGAGCCCAAATCTATCCCCAATTGTAAAGTACTAACCAAAAATTTTGATATATCACTAGGTCAGTACTAACACACAGGGGACCAATCTATCCCAAGTGTAGGGACTATCACAAAAGAGCCCAAACACTGTGTAGTACTAACCACAGTGTCTACCCACTAGTGTCATATATTAACACACGAGACCTATCAACGTGAATGTACTAAAAAACACAGGGACCTATCACTAAGTGTCATTTTAAAAACCCACCAGTGACCTATCTATCCCCTTGTGCATTTTACTAACAAAAACCCAGGGGACCTATCCCCTGTGTAAAGAACTAACACAAAGGGGCCAATCTTCCTATGAAATCAAAAACACACAGTGACCTATCAATAGTGCATGAACTAACACACAGGGGAACCTATCTATAAAAAAAGTGTATGTACAAAACACACAGTGACCTATCACAAAGTGCCCCATGAAACACCCACAAAAAAGACCTACACTATTGCATTACTAACAAAACAGTGACCTTCTATCACTAGTTAAATTACTAAACACGGGAAAATCAAACTCTATTTTGTCATGTTTACTAAACCCAGTGACCATCACAGTGTCATGTCTAAAAACGGGAGAGCCCCTATCACTATTGTCCAGTACCAACAAAACAGTGACCTATCATTTAGGTCATGTACAAACACACAGTGATCTATCTCTATTTTCCATTTTACAAAACAAAACAGTGCCCTATCAAAGTACCCATGAAAACCAACAAAAAGAGCCCTTTTTTTCACTAGTGCATGTACTAACACACAGTCCCAAATCACTAGTGTAAAGTAAAACCACACATTTGAACCAAATCTATCATAGTGTAAATGTTTTGACACAAAAAGGGACCTATCACTAGTGTCATTTACTAACACACATTTGCCCTATCCTATTTGTAAAGGTCCCTAACCAGAGTGACCTATCTATCACTATTGTATGTACAAAACCACACGTGACCTATCCCCCAAGTGCCGGTACAAAACCCCACAGTGACCTAGAAACACTATTTTAAAGGGAACTAACCCCACAGTGCCCTATCTTTTCATTTAGTGCCCCAATGTAGAAAACCACACAGTGACCATCCCTAGTGCATGAAACAAAACAAAACAGTGACCTATCACTAGTTCATGTACAAAACACACAGATGACCTACCCCAAAGGGGTCATGTACAAAACACATGACCTACGCTAGTTTCATTTTACTAACCACAGAGACCTTTCACTAGTGTCATGTACTAACACACAGGCCCCTATCACAATGTCAGAAACTAACACAAGTGACCAATCACAAGTGTCATGACTAAACCCCAAACATTTGCCCAAATCACTAGGGGCCCTTTTAAAAAAACATTTTACAAAACACTAGTTTTCATGTAAAAACACACAGAGACCTATAAATGGGTGTCTTGTAAAAAAACACACAGTGACCTATCTTCCCCAAATATTTCATGAAAAACACACAGTGCCCTTTATCCCGGTGTAAGAAACTAAACACAGAGCATATCTATAACTAGGTCATGTACTAACAAACAAAAGACATATTATAAACTAGTGTCATGAAAGACAACCAGTGTTTCTATCACTATTTCATGTACTAACAACAAAAGGAAACCTTTTCTATCCCTGGGTTCATGCACAAAACCCCTAGAGCCCTATCACTAGTGTAAAGGTCTAAAACAAAGAAATTTCTATCACTATGTCTTTATTTTAAACCCAAAAAAAAGAGCCCTTTAAACTGTGGTAGTACAAACACAAAAGAAAACCTATCACTAGTGTCATATATTAACCCACAGTGACCAAATCTATCACTAGTGCCCATGTACTAAACACAAAATGACCTATCACTAGTGTCATGTACAAAACACCAAGTGACCTATCTATCAAAAGTGTCTGAACAAAACCACATTGACCTATCTATCACTAGTTTTTCATTTTAAACACACATGACCTATAAAACCTGTGTCATGTACTAACCCCACAGGGGACCTATCTTTTCACTAGTGTAAAGAACTAAAACACAGGATCTACCTAGGTCATGAAACAAACCCCCACAGTAAACCTATAAATAGTGTAAATTAACTAACACACAGAGACCTATCACGCATCATGTACAACCCCAAACAGGGGGACCTATCACTATTGTCATATATAACACACGGGTGATCTATCACTAGTGCCCATGTATTAACACACAGTGACCTTTTCACTAGGGGTTCATGTACTAACACACAAAACCCTATCACTGGTATGCTAAACAACAGTGACCTATAAATATTTGTCAATTACAACACACAGTGTCCTTCACTAGTGCCATGTACTAACACACGGGAAAACCTTTTTAAATCACTAGTGCCCATTTTCAAACACACAGTGACCTTTTTAAACACAAAATGTCATGTACAAACACACAGGCCCCTTCCCATAGTGTAAATTTACTAAACCCATAGACCTATCACAAGTGTCATTTTCTAACCAAAAGTGACCTATCACTAGGGGCCCATGTCAAACAAAAGTGCCCAATCACTAGTGCCCATGTACTAACACACAGGGACCTATCACTAGTTTTCATGTACTAAAAACACAGAACCTATCACTAGTTCATGTACTAACAAAACAGTGATCTATCACTATTTTCATGTAACAAAAAAAACGGGAGGACCTATCAAATCCTAGTGTCATGTACAAACCCACAAAATGCCCTTCTATCACTAGTGAAAGTACAAACAACAGTGACCTATCACTATGTCATGTACTAACACACGAGACCAATCAAACACAAGGGGCAGTACAAAACCACAGTGATAAATCACAGTTCTGTACTAACACCCAAGACCTACATCACTAGGGGTTCTTTGGACAAACCCCAACAGAGACCTATCACTAGTGTCTTTGTACTAACACACAGTGATCTATCACAAAGTGTCAAATTTTAAAACCACACAGGGGACCTAACACTAGTGTCTTTTTACTAACACCCCGAGACCTATCACTATTTGTCAAATATAAACACACAGTAAATATCACTAGTGTCATGAAACTAACACACAGTGACCTATCTATCACATTGTCATCACTAACGAAACAGGGGCCCTATCAATATTTGCCCCCCCCCAAATGTTTACTAACACACGTGACCAAATCTATCACTAGTGTCGGGTACAAACCCAAAACATTGCCAAAATCTATCCTAGTGTCATATATTAACACACAGGGGGAACCTATCCTATTGCCATGTTACTAAACACAGAGACCCCCTTTTCACTAGTGTTGTACTAACCCCACAGTGACCTATCACTATTGTAAATATAACCCACAGTAAACCTATCTATCTCTGGGCCCCCATGAAACAAAGAAACCGGGAAAACCAATAAAAAGGTCATGTACAAACACCCCAGTAAACCTATCTTTCACTGGGTTCATGTATTTAAAAACCGGGGACCAAAACATAGTGCCCATGTTAACACACAGGGGACCTATAACTAGTGTCTTGAAACTAACACACAGTGACCTTCTATCACTATGTCATGTACTAACAAAACATTTAAACATCTTAAGGGTAATTTTAAAAACAAAACATTGACCTATCACTGTGCCCCAGTACTAACACACAAAGACCTATCACTAGTGTCATGTACCAACACCCAGTAAAAAATCACTATTTAAATTTTACTAAAAACACAGTGATCTATTCAGTTTCAGGGTACAAACAAAAAACAGTGACCAAACACTAGTGTCATGTACAAACACAAAAGAGCCCCAAACACTAGTTTTCATGTACTAACACACAGGGCCCATCACAAGTGTCTTTAACTAACACACAGGGGCCCTAAAAAAACCCTATTTGCATGTTTTTAACCCCAAAAAAAAAACGACCTATCACTAGTGTCATGTACAAACACACATTTCCCCCTATCACTAGTGTCATGAACAAACACACAGTAAACCTTTACTATCATTGGGGTTAAAATGTACAAAACACACAGTGCCCTATCACTAGGGGTCATGTACTAACACACAGTGACCTATGTATCACAATTGTCATGTACAAACCCACACATTGCCCCTTTTCTACCCAACTATTATGTAAAAACACACAGTGACCTATCACTAGTGTCATGTACTAACACACAGTGACCTATCACTAGTGTCATGTACTAACACACAGTGACCTATCACTAGTGTCATGTACTAACACAGTGACCTATCACTAGTGTCATGTACTAACACACAGAGACCTATCACTAGTGTCATGTACTAACACACAGTGACCTATCACTAGTGTCATGTACTAACACACAGTGACCTATCACTAGTGTCATGTACTAACACACAGTGACCTATCACTAGTGTCATGTACTAACACAGTGACCTATCACTAGTGTCATGTACTAACACACAGAGACCTATCACTAGTGTCATGTACTAACACACAGTGATCTATCGGCTAAAAGAGGTCAATATATCCGAAATGCGTAGGGAGACACTGGTCAGAGAAATAGCAAGCATCGAACTTAAGCTAAAAGAATCCTTTAGGAGTCAGGAATCGCGGGAAGAACTAAAAGCCATAAATGAAATCGAAAGAAACCCAAAGTATTACTTCTCCTATGCCAAATCAAAATCGAGAACAACGTCCAGTATTGGGCCCCTACTTAAACAAGATGGGTCCTACACAGATGACAGCAAGGAAATGAGTGAGCTACTCAAGTCCCAGTATGACTCAGTTTTTAGCAAGCCGCTAACCAGACTGAGAGTCGAAGATCAAAATTAATTTTTTATGAGAGAGCCACAAAATTTGATTAGACACAAGCCTATCCGATGTTATCCTGACCCCAAATTGACTTCGAACAGGCGATAAATGACATTGCCCATTGCACTCTGCCCCAGGGCCCAGACTCATGGAACTCTGTGTTCATCAAGAACTGCAAGAAGCCCCTATCACGAGCATTTTCCATCCTATGAGAGGGAGCATGGACACGGGGGTCGTCCCACAGTTACTAAAAACAACAGACATAGCCCCACTCCACAAGAGGGGCAGTAAAGCAACAGCAAGGAAACTACAGACAATAGCACTAACATCCCATATCATAAAAATCTTTGAAAGGGTCCTAAGAAGCAAGATCACCACCCATCTTGAAACCCCATCAGGTTACACAACCCAGGGCAACATGGGTTTAGAACAGTCGCTCCTGTCTGTCTCAACTATTGGATCACTACGACAAGGTCCTAAATGCACTAGAAGACAAAAAGAATGCAGATGTAATATATACAGACTTTGCAAAAGCCTTCGACAAGTGTGACCATGGCGTAATAGCGCACAAAATGCGTGCTAAAGGAATAACAGGAAAAGGCGGTCGATGGATCTATAATTTCCTCACTAACAGAACACAGAGAGTAGTCGTCAACAGAGTAAAGTCCGAGGCAGCTACGTGAAAAGCTCTGTTCCACAAGGCACAGTACTCGCTCCCATCTTGTTCCTCATCCTCACATCCGACATAGACAAGGATGTCAGCCACAGCACCGTGTCTTCCTTTGCAGATGACACCCGAATCTGCATGACAGTGTCTTCCATTGCAGACAGTGCAAAGCTCCAGGCGGACATCAACCAAATCTTTCAGTGGGCTGCAGAAAACAATATGAAGTTCAACGATGAGAAATTTCAATTACTCAGATATGGTAAACATGAGGAAATTAAATCTTCATCAGAGACAAAACAAATTCTGGCCACAAAATAGAGCGAAACACCAACGTCAAAGACCTGGGAGTGATCATGTCGGAGGATCTCACCTTCAAGGACCATAACATTGTATCAATCGCATCTGCTAGAAAAAATGACAGTGAATGGATAATGAGAACCTTCAAAAACTAGGGAGGCCAAGCCCATGATGACACTCTTCAGGTCACTTGTTCTAATCTGGCTGGAATATGGCTGCACAGTAACAGCACCTTTCAAGGCAGGTGAAATTGCCGACCTAGAAAATGTACAGAGAACTTTCACGTGCGCGCATAACGGAGATAAAAACACCTTAATTATTGGGAGCGCCTGAGGTTCCTAAACCTGTATTCCCTGGAACGCAGGAGGGAGAGATAAATGATTATATACACCTGGAAAATCCTAGAGGGACTAGTACCGAACTTGCACACGAAAATCACTCACTACGAAAGCAAAAGACTTGGCAGACGATGCAACATCCCCCCAATGAAAAGCAGGGGTGTCACTAGCACGTTAAGAGACCATACAATAAGTGTCAGGGGCCCGAGACTGTTCAACTGCCTCCCAGCACACATAAAGGGGATTACCAACAGACCCCTGGCAGTCTTCAAGCTGGCACTGGACAAGCACCTAAAGTCAGTTCCAGATCAGCCGGGCTGTGGCTCGTACGTTGGTTTGCGTGCAGCCGGCGGCAACAGCCTGCTTGATCAGGCTCTGATCCACCAGGAGGCCTGGTCACAGACCGGGCCGCGGGGGCGTTGACCCCCGGAACTCTCTCCAGCTAAACTCCAGGTAAGTGTCATGTACTAACACACAGAGACCTATCTATCACTAGTGTCATGTACTAACACACAGTGACCTATCTATCACTAGTGTCATATACTAACACACAGTGACCTATCACTAGTGTCATGTACTAACACACAGAGACCTATCTATCCTAGTGGTCATGTACTAACACACAGTTGATCTATTTACTAGTGTCATGTACTAACACACAGAGACCTATCTATCACTAGTGTCATGCACTAACACACAGAGACCTATCACTAGTGTCATGTACTAACACACAGTGATCTATCACTAATGTCAAATATTAACCAAAAGAGACCTTTTCACTTGTGTCATGTACTAACACACAGAGACCAACCCTAGTGTCTATATTTAACCACAGTGCAATCTATCATGTGTCATGTACTAAAAC
>NC_069433.1:43549861-43567775 GCF_026875155.1 Cherax quadricarinatus | reverse complement strand
CAAAGCCCACCGGTAAAGAACTGACTTTAGGTGCTTGTCCAGTGCCAGCTTGAAGACTGCCAGGGGTCTGTTGGTAATCCTCCTTATGTGTGCTGGGGAGGCAGTTGAACAGTCTCGGGCCCCTGACACTTATTGTATGGTCTATTAAACGTGGTAGTGACACCCCTGCTTTTCATTGGGGGGATGGTGCATTGTCTGCCAAGTCTTTTGCTTTCGTAGTGAGTGATTTTCGTGTGCAAGTTCGGTACTAGTCCCTCTAGGATTTTCCAGTGTATATAATCATGTATCTCTCCCTCCTGCGTTCCAGGGAATACAGGTTTAGAAACCTCAAGCGCTCCCATAATTGAGGTGTTTTATCTCCGTTATGCGCGCCGTGAAAGTTCTCTGTACATTTTCTAGGTCGGCAATTTCACCTGCCTTGAAAGGTGCTGTTAGAGTGCAGCAATATTCCAGCCTAGATAGAACAAGTGACCTGAAGAGTGTCATCATGGGCTTGGCCTCCCTAGTTTTGAAGGTTCTCATTATCCATCCTGTATTTTTCTAGCAGATGCGATTGATACAATGTTATGGTCCTTGAAGGTGAGATCCTCCGACATAATCACTCCCAGGTCTTTGACGTTGGTGTTTCGCTCTATTTTGTGGCCAGAATTTGTTTTGTACTCTGATGAAAATTTAATTTCCTCATGTTTACCATATCTGAGTAATTGAAATTTCTCATCGTTGAACTTCATATTGTTTTCTGCACCCACTGAAAGATTGGTTGATGTCCGCCTGGAGCCTTGCAGTGTTTGCAATGGAAGACACTGTCATGCAGATTCGGGTGTCATCTGCAAAGGAAGACACGGTGCTGTGGCTGACATCCTTGTCTATGTCGGATATGAGGATGAGGAACAAGATGGGAGCTAGTACTGTGCCTTGTGGAAGAGAGATTTTCACCGTAGCTGCCTCGGACTTTACTCTGTTGACGACTACTCTCTGTGTTCTGTTAGTGAGGAAATTATAGATCCATCGACCGACTTTTCCTGTTATTCCTTTAGCGCGCATTTTTGTGCGCTATTTCGCCATGGTCACACTTGTCGAAGGCTTTTGCAAAGTCTGTATATATTACATCTGCATTCTTTTTGTCTTCTAGTGCATTTAGGACCTTGTCGTAGTGATCCAGTTAGTTGAGACAGACAGGAGCGACCTGTTCTAAACCCATGTTGCCCTGGGTTGTGTAACTGATGGGTTTCTAGATGGTGGTGATCTTGCTTCTTAGGACCCTTTCAAAGATTTTTATGATATGGGATGTTAGTGCTATTGGTCTGTAGTTCTTTGCTGTTGCTTTACTGCCCCCTTTGTGGAGTGGGGCTATGTCTGTTGTTTTTAGTAACTGAGGGACGACCCCCGTGTCCATGCTCCCTCTCCATAGGATGGAAAAGGCTCGTGATAGGGGCTTCTTGCAGTTCTTGATGAACACAGAGTTCCATGAGTCTGGCCCTGGGGCAGAGTGCATGGGCATGTCATTTATCGCCTGTTCGAAGTCATTTGGCGTCAGGATAACATCGGATAGGCTTGTGTTAATCAAATTTTGTGGCTCTCTCATAAAAAATTTATTTTGATCTTCGACTCTCAGTCTGGTTAGCGGCTTGCTAAAAACTGAGTCATATTGGGACTTGAGTAGCTCACTCATTTCCTTGCTGTCATCTGGTAGGACCCATCTTGTTTAAGTAGGGGCCCAATACTGGGCGTTTTTCTCGATTTTGATTTGGCATAGGAGAAGAAATACTTTGGGTTTCTTTCGATTTCATTTATAGCTTTTAGTTCTTCCCGCGATTCTGACTCCTAAAGGATTCTTTTAGCTTAAGTTCGATGCTTGCTATTTCTCTGACCAGTGTCTCCCTGCGCATTTCAGATATATTGACCTCTTTTAGCAGCTCTGTTATTCTTCTCCGTCGCCTGTTAAAGGGAGCGCCTGTCTCTTTCTATTTTACATCTACTCCTCCTTTTTCTTAGAGGAATAAGCGTTGTGCATACATCGAGTGCCACCGAGTTAATCTGTTCTAGGCATAAGTTTGGGTCTGTGTTTGCTTAGTACATCTTCCCAGCTTATATCGGTTAGGACTTGTTTACTTGGTCCCACTTTATGTTTTTTGTTATTGAAGTTGAATTTGGTGAATGCTCCCTCGTGACTAGTCTCATTTTGTCGGTCTGGGGCTCCTCGCATACATGTCTGAACCTCAATTATGTTGTGATCTGAGTATATTGTTTTTGATATGGTGACATTTCTAATCAGATCATCATTGTTAGTGAATATGAGGTCTAGTGTATTCTCCAGTCTAGTAGGCTCTATTATTTGCTGGTTTAAATTGAATTTTGTGCAGAGATTTAAGAGCTCGTGTGAGTGTGAGTTTTCATCAGAGCTGCCTCCTGGTGTTATTACTGCAACAATATTATTTGCTATATTCCTCCATTTTAGGTGCCTTAAGTTGAAATCCCCCAGTGATAGATAGGTCACTGTGTGTTAGTACATGACACTAGTGATATGTCACTGTTTGTTAGTACATGACACTAGTGATAGGTCACTGTGTGTTAGTACATGACACTAGTAATAGGTCACTGTGTGCTAGTACATGACACTAGATATAGATAGGTCACTGTGTGTTAGTACATGACACTAGTGATAGATAGGTCACTGTGTGTTAGTACATGAAAACTAGTGATAGGTCACTGTTTTTTTAGTACTTTACACTAGTGATAGGTCTCTGTGTGTTAGTAAAATGACATAGTGATAGATAGGTCTCTGTGTGTTAGTACATGACACTAGTGATAGGTCTCTGTGTGTTAGTACATGACACTAGTGATAGATAGGTCACTGTGTGTTAGTACATGACACTAGTGATAGATAGGTCACTGTGTGTTAGTACATGACACTAGTGATAGGTCACTGTTTGTTAGTACATGACACTAGTGATAGGTCGCTGTGTGTTAGTACATGACACTAGTGATAGGTCACTGTGTGTTAGTACATGACACTAGTGATAGGTCACTGTGTGTTAGCACATGACACTAGTGATAGATAGGTCACTGTGTGTTAGTACATGACATTAGTGATAGATAGGTCACTGTGTGTTAGTACATGACACTAGTGATAGGTCACTGTTTGTTAGTACATGACACTAGTGATAGGTCACTGTGTGTTAGTAGATGACACTAGTGATAGGTCACTGTGTGTTAGTACATAACACTAGTGATAGGTCACTGTGTGTTAGTACATGACACTAGTGATAGGTCACTGTGTTAGTACATGACACTAGTGATAGGTCACTGTGTGTTAGTACATGACACTAGTGATAGATCACTGTGTGTTAGTACATGACACTAGTGATAGATCACTGTGTGTTAGTACATGACACTAGTGATAGATAGGTCACTGTGTGTTAGTACATGACACTAGTGATAGATAGGTCACTGTGTGTTAGTACATGACACTAGTGATAGGTCACTGTGTGTTAGTACATGACACTAGTGATAGATAGGTCACTGTGTGTTAGTACATGACACTAGTGATAGATAGGTCACTGTGTGTTAGTACATGACACTAGTGATAGGTCACTGTGTGTTAGTACATGACACTAGTGATAGACAAGTCACTGTGTGTTAATATATGACACTAGTGATAGGTCTCTGTGTGTTAGTACATGACACTAGTGATAGGTCTCTGTGTGTTAATATATGACACTAGTGATAGATCACTGTGTGTTAGTACATGACACTGGTGATAGATCTCTGTGTGTTAGTGCATGACACTAGTTATAGATAGGTCTCTGTATGTTAGTACATGACACTAGTGATAGATCACTGTGTGTTAGTACATGACACTAGTGATAGATAGTCTCCTGTGTGTTATACATGCCCACTAGTGATAGGTCACTTTTATGTTAGTACATGACACTAGTGATAGATAGGTCACTGTGTGTTAGTACATGACACTAGTGATAGATCACTGTGTGTTAGTACATGACACTAGTGATAGGTCTCTGTGTGTTAGTACATGACACTAGTGATAGGTCTCTGTGTGTTAGTACATGACACTAGTGATAGGTCACTGTGTTAGTACATGACACTAGTGATAGGTCACTGTGTTTTTAGTACATGACACTAGTGATAGGCCCTGTGTGTTAGTACATGACATTTAGTAAATAGGTCACTGTGTGTTAGTACATGACACTAGTGATAGGTCTTGTGCGTTAGTACATGACACAGTGATAGGCACGGGTGTTAGTACATGACACTAGTGATAGGTCACTGGGGTTAGTACATGACATATGATAGGTCACTGTGTGTTAGTACATGACACTAGTGATAGGTCACTGTGTGTTAGTACATGACACTAGTGATAGATAGGTCACTGTGTGTTAGTACATGACACTAGTGATAGATAGGTCACTGTGTGTTAGTACATGACCACTAGTGATAGGCCCTGTGTGTTAGTACATGACACTATGATAGATAGGTCACTGTGTGTTAGTACATGACACAAGTGATAGGGCACTGTGTGTTAGTACATGACACAAGTGATAGGTCTTTGTGTGTTACTACATGACACTAGTGATAGATAGGTCTCTGTGTGTTAGTACATGACACTAGTGATAGGTCTCTGTGTGTTAGTACATGACACTAGTGATAGATAGGTCACTGTGTGTTAGTACATGACACTAGTGATAGATAGGTCACTGTGTGTTAGTACATGACACTAGTGATATGTCACTGTTTGTTAGTACATGACACTAGTGATAGGTCACTGTGTGTTAGTACATGACATTAATGATAATTCACTGTGTGCTAGTACATGACACTAGTGATAGATAGGTCACTGTGTGTTAGTACATGACACTAGTGATAGATAGGTCACTGTGTGTTAGTACATGACACTAGTGATAGGTCACTGTTTGTTAGTACATGACACTAGTGATAGGTCTCTGTGTGTTAGTATATGACACTAGTGATAGATAGGTCTCTGTGTGTTAGTACATGACACTAGTGATAGGTCTCTGTGTGTTAGTACATGACACTAGTGATAGATAGGTCACTGTGTGTTAGTACATGACACTAGTGATAGATAGGTCACTGTGTGTTAGTACATGACACTAGTGATATGTCACTGTTTGTTAGTACATGACACTAGTGATAGGTCACTGTGTGTTAGTACATGACACTAGTGATAGGTCTCTGTGTGTTAGTACATGACACTAGTGATAGGTCAGTGTGTGTTAGCACATGACACTAGTGATAGATAGGTCACTGTGTGTTAGTACATGACATTAGTGATTGATAGGTCACTGTGTGTTAGTACATGACACTAGTGATAGGTCACTGTTTGTTAGTACATGACACTAGTGATAGGTCACTGTGTGTTAGTAGATGACACTAGTGATAGGTCACTGTGTGTTAGTACATAACACTAGTGATAGGTCACTGTGTGTTAGTACATGACACTAGTGATAGGTCACTGTGTTAGTACATGACACTAGTGATAGGTCACTGTGTGTTAGTGCATGACACTAGTGATAGATCACTGTGTGTTAGTACATGACACTAGTGATAGATCACTGTGTTTTTAGTACATGACATTTAGTGAAGATAGGTCCTGTGTGTTAGTACATGAAAACTAGTGATAGATAGGTCACTGTGTGTTAGTACATGACACTAGTGATAGGTCACTGTGTGTTAGTACATGACACTAGTGATAGATAGGTCACTGTGTGTTAGTACATGACACTAGTGAAAGATAGGTCACTGTGTGTTAGTACATGACACTAGTGATAGGTCACTGTGTGTTAGACATGACACTAGTGATAGATAGGTCACTGTTTTGTTAAATATATGACACTAGTGATAGTCTCTGTGTGTTAGTACATGACACTAGTGAAGGTCTCTGTGTTGTTAATATATGACACTTGTGATAGACCCACTGTGTGTTTAGGACATGACACTAGTGATAGATCTCTGTGTGTTAGTGCATGACACTAGTTATAGATAGGTCTCTGTGTGTTAGTACATGACACTAGTGATAGATCACTGTGTGTTAGTACATGACACTAGTGATAGATAGGTCTCTGTGTGTTAGTACATGACACTAGTGATAGGTCACTGTATGTTAGTACATGACACTAGTGATAGATAGGTCACTGTGTGTTAGTACATGACACTAGTGATAGGTCACGGTGTGTTAGTACATGACACTAGTGATAGGTCTCTGTGTGTTAGTACATGACACTAGTGATAGGTCTCTGTGTGTTAGTACATGCCCACTAGTGATAGGCCCACTGTGTTAGTACATGACACAGTGATAGGTCACTGTGTGTTAGTACATGACACTAGTGATAGGTCACTGTGTGTTAGTACATGACACTAGTGATAGGTCACTGTGTGTTAGTACATGACACTAGTGATAGGTCTCTGTGCGTTAGTACATGACACTAGTGATAGGTCACTGTGTTAGTACATTACACTACTGATAGGTCACTGTGTGTTAGTACATGACACTAGTGATAGGTCACTGTGTGTTAGTACATGACACTAGTGATAGGTCACTGTGTGTTAGTACATGACACTAGTGATAGATAGGTCACTGTGTGTTAGTACATGACACTAGTGATAGATAGGTCACATGTGTGTTATTTACTGACACTAGTGATATGTCACTGTGTGTTAGTACATGACACTAGTGATAGATAGGTCACTGTGTGTTAGTACATGACACAAGTGATAGGGCACTGTGTGTTAGTACATGACACTAGTGATAGATAGGTCGTTGTGTGTTAATACATGACACTAGTGATAGATAGGTCACTGTGTGTTAGTACATGACACTAGTGATAGGTCACTGTGTGTTAGTACATGACACTAGTGATAGATAGGTCACTGTGTGTTAGTACATGACACTAGTGATAGGGCACTGTGTGTTAGTACATGACACTAGTGATAGATAGGTCGTTGTGTGTTAATACATGACATTAGTGATAGATAGGTCACTGTGTGTTAGTACATGACACTAGTGATAGATAGGTCACTGTGTGTTAGTACATGACACTAGTGATAGATAGGTCACTGTGTGTTAGTACATGACACTAGTGATAGGTCACTGTGTGTTAGTACATGACACTAGTGATAGATAGGTCACTGTGTTAATATATGACACTAGTGATAGGTCTCTGTGTGTTAGTACATGACACTAGTGATAGGTCTCTGTGTGTTAATATATGACACTAGTGATAGATCACTGTGTGTTAGTACATGACACTAGTGATAGGTCTCTGTGTGTTAGTGCATGACACTAGTGATAGATAGGTCTCTGTGTGTTAGTACATGACACTAGTGATAGATCACTGTGTGTTAGTACATGACACTAGTGATAGATAGGTCTCTGTGTGTTAGTACATGACACTAGTGATAGGTCACTGTGTGTTAGTACATGACACTAGTGATAGATAGGTCACTGTGTGTTAGTACATGACACTAGTGATAGATAGGTCTCTGTGTGTTAGTACATGACACTTACCTGGAGAGAGTTCCGGGGGTCAACGCCCCCGCGGCCCGGTCTGTGACCAGGCCTCCTGGTGGATCAGAGCCTGATCAACCAGGCTGTTGCTGCTGGCTGCACGCAAACCCAAACGCACGAGCCAAGCCGCTGATCTGGAACTGACTTTAGGTGCTTGCCCATGCCAGTTTGGGAAGACTGCCAGGGGTCTGTTGGTAATCCCTTTATGTTTTGCTGGGAGGCATGTTGAACAGTCTCGGGCCACTGACACTTATTGTATGGTCTCTTAACGTGCTAGTGACACCCCTGTTTTCATTGGGGGGATGGTGCATCGTCTGCCAAGTCTTTTCCTTCGTAGTGAGTGATTTTCGTGTCAAGTTCGGTACTAGTCCCTCTAGGATTTTCCCAGGTGATATAATTCATGTATCTCTCCCCCTGCGTTCCAGGGAATACAGGTTTAGGAACTTCAGGCGCCTTCCCAATAATTAAGGTTTTTTATCTCCGTTATGCGCACCGTGAAAGTTCTCTGTACATTTTTTTAGGTCGGCAATTCCCCTGCCTTGAAAGGTGCTGTTGTGTGCAGCAATATTCCAGCCTAGATAGAACAAGTGACCTGAAGAGTGTCTTTCAGGGGCTTTGCCTCCCTAGTTTTGAAGGTTCTCATTTTCCATCCTGTCATTTTTCTAGCAGATGCGATTGATACAATGTTATGGTCCTTGAAGGTGAGATCCTCCGATATGATCACTCCCAGGTCTTTGACGTTGGGGTTTCGCTCTATTTTGTGGCCAGAATTTGTTTTGTACTTGATGAAAAATTTAATTTCTCATGTTTAGCATATCTTGAGTAATTGAAATTTCTCATCGTTGAACTTCATATTGTTTTCTGCAGCCCACTGAAAGATTTGGTTGATGTCCACCTGGAGCTTTGCAGTGTCTGCAATGAAGACATGTCATGCAGATTCGGGTGTCATCTGCAAAGGAAGACGGTGCTGTGGCTAAATCCTGTCTATGTGGATGTGGGAGGAGGAACAAGTGGGGCGAGAACTGTGCCTTGGGAACAGAGCTTTCCCCGTAGCTCCCTCGGACTTTACTCTTTTGAGATATTTCCTGTGTTCTGTTAGTGAGGAAATTATAGATCCTCGACCAAGTTTTCCTGTTATTCCTTTAGCACGCATTTGTGCGCATTACGCCATGGTCACACTTGTGGGAAGGGCTTTTTGCAAAGTCTGTATATTTACATCTGGCATTCTTTTTGTCTTCTAGTGCATTTAGGCCCTTTGTCGTAGTGATCCAATAGTTGAGACAGACAGGAGCGCCTCTGTTCTAAACCCATGTTGCCCTGGTTGTGTAACTATGGGTTTTAGATGGGTTTTGATTTTGTTCTTAGGACCCTTTTCAAGGTTTTTTATGATATGGATGTTAGTGCTATTGGTCTGTAGTTCTTTGCTGTTGCTTTACTGCCCCCTTTGTGGTAGTGGGGTAGTTGTTGTTTTTATTTGTAAATGTGGGACGACCCCGTGTCATGCTCCTCTCCTTAGAGGGAAAGGTCGTGATAGGGGTTTCTTGCAGTTCTTGATGAACACGGTTCCATGAGTCTGGCCCTGGGGCAGAGTGCATGGGCATGTCATTTATCGCTGTTGAAGTCATTTGGGGTCAGGTAACATCGAGATAGGCTTGTGTTAATCCTATTTTGTGGCTCTCTCATAAAAAAATCATTTTGATCTTGATCTCAGTCGGGTTAGCGGCTGCAAAAAATGGTCATATTGGAAACTTGAGTGCCACTATTTCCTTGCTGGTCATCTGTGTAGGACCATCTTTTTTAAAGGGTAGCGGGCCATACTGGACTTTGTTCTCGAGTTTGATTTGGGCTTTAGGAGAAGAACTTTGGGTTTCTTTCGATTTCATTTATGGCCTTTTAGTTCTTCCCGCGATTTCTGACTCCTAAAGGTTTCTTTTAGCTTAAGTTCGATGCTTGCTTTTTCTTGACCAGTGTCTCCCTACGCATTTCGGATATATTGACCTCTTTTAGCCGATAGTCACTGTGTGTTAGTACATAAACACTAGTGAAAAGTCTCGGGGTGGTGTTAGTACATGACACTGTGTAGGTCTCTGTGTGTTAGTACATGACACTAGTGATAGGTCACTGTGTTAGTACATAACACTAGTGATAGTTCACTGTGTGTTAGTACATGACAATAGTGATAGGTCACTATGTGTTAGTACATGACACTAGTGATAGGTCACTGTGTGTTAGTACATGACACTAGTGATAGGTCTCTGTGTGTTAGTACATGACACTAGTGATAGGTCACTGTGTTAGTATATGACACTAGTGATAGGTCACTGTGTGTTAGTACATGACACTAGTGATAGGTCACTGTGTGTTAGTACATGACACTAGTGATAGGTCACTGTGTGTTAGTACATGACACTAGTGATAGATAGGTCACTGTGTGTTAGTACATGACATAGGATAGATAGGTCACTGTGTGTTAACATGACACTAGTGATAGGTCACTGTGTGTTAGTACATGACACTAGTGATAGATAGGTCACTGTGTGTTAGTACATGACACTAGTGATAGGGCACTGTGTGTTAGTACATGACACTAGTGATAGATAGGTCGTTGTGTGTTAATACATGACACTAGTGATAGGTCACTGTGTGTTAGTACATGACACTAGTGATAGGTCAATGTGTGTTAGTACATGACACTAGTGATAGGTCTGTGTGTGTTAGTACATGACACTAGTGATAGGTCACTGTGTGTTAGTACATGACACTAGAGATAGATCACTGTGTGTTAGTACATGACACTAGTGATAGGTCACTGTGTGTTAGTACATGACACTAGTGATAGGTCTCTGTGTGTTAGTACATGATACTAGTGATAGGTCACTGTGTGTTAGTACATGACACTAGTGATAGATCACTGTGTGTTAGTACATGACACTAGTGATAGATAGGTCACTGTGTGTTAGTACATGACACTAGTGATAGGTCACTGTGTGTTAGTACATGACATTAGTGATAGGTCACTGTGTGTTGTACATGACATTTAGTGATAGGTCACTGTTTTGTTAGTACATGACACTAGTAATAGATAGGTCACTGTGTGTTAGTACATGACACTATTGATAGGTCACTGTGTGTTAGTACATGACACTAGTGATAGATAGGTCACTGTGTGTTTGTACATGACACTAGTGATAGGTCACTGTGTGTTAGTACATGACACTAGTGATAGGTCACTGTGTGTTAATATATGACACTAGTGATAGGTCTCTGTGTGTTAGTACATGACACTAGTGATAGGTCTCTGTGTGTTAATATATGACACTAGTGATAGATCACTGTGTGTTAGTACATGACACTAGTGATAGGTCTCTGTGTGATAGTGCATGACACTAGTGATAGATAGGTCTCTGTGTGTTAGTACATGACACTAGTGATATATCACTGTGTGTTAGTACATGACACTAGTGATAGATGGTCTCTGTGTGTTAGTACATGACACTATTTGATAGGTCCTGTGTGTTGTACATGCACTAGTGTAGATAGGTCACTGTGTGTTAGTACATGACACTAGTTGATAGGTCTCTGTGTGTTTAGTACATGACACTGTGATAGTTCACTGTGTGTTAGTACATGACACTAGTGATAGGTCTCTGTGGGGTTAGTACATGCCCATAGTGATAGGTCTCTGTGTGTTAGTAACATGACAATGTGTTTAGGTCACTGTGTTAGTACATGACACTAGTGATAGGTCACTGTGTGTTTAGAAACATGACACTAGTGATAGGTCACTGTGTGTTAGTACAGGGACATTAGTGATAGGGTCACTGTGGTGTTAGTACATGACACTAGTGATGGGTCTCGTGTGTTAATACATTACACTAGTGATAGGTCACTGTGTTAGTACATGACACTAGAGATAGGTCACTGTGTGTTAGTACATGACACTAGTGATAGGTCACTGTGTGTTAGTACATGACACTAGTGATAGGTCACTGTGTGTTAGTACATGACACTAGTGATAGATAGGTCACTGTGTGTTAGTACATGACACTAGTGATGATTAGGTCACTGTGTGTTAGTATTTTGACACTAGTGATAGGTCACTGTGTGTTAGTACATGACGCTAGTGATAGATAGGTCGTTGTGTGTTAATACATGACACTAGTGATAGATAGGTCACTGTGTGTTAGTACATGACACTAGTGATAGGTCACTGTGTGTTAATACATGACACTAGTGATAGATAGGTCACTGTGTTTTAGTACATGACACTAGTGATAGGGCACTGTGTGTTAGTACATGACACTAGTGATAGGTAGGTCGTTGTGTGTTAATACATGACACTAGTGATAGATAGGTCACTGTGTGTTAGTACATGACACTAGTGATAAATAGGTCATTGTGCGTTAGTACATGACACTAGTGATAGGTCACTGTGTGTTAGTACATGACACTAGTGATAGGTCACTGTGTGTTAGTACATGACACTAGTGATAGGTCACTGTGTGTTAGTACATGACACTAGTGATAAATAGGTCACTGTGTGTTAGTACATGACACTAGTGATAGGTCACTGTGTGTTAGTACATGACACTAGTGATAGGTCACTGTGTGTTAGTACATGACACTAGTGATAGGTCTCTGTGTGTTAGTACATGGCACTAGTGATAGGTCACTGTGTGTTAGTACATGACACTAGTGATAGATCACTGTGTGTTAGTACATGACACTAGTGATGATAGGTCCACTGTGTGTTGTACATGACACTAGTGATGTAGGTCTGTGTGTTTAGTACATGACACTAGTGATAGGTCACTGTGTGTTAGTACATGACACTAGTGATAGATAGGTCACTGTGTGTTAGTACATGACACTAGTGATAGGGCACTGTGTGTTAGTACATGACACTAGTGATAGATAGGTCGTTGTGTGTTAATACATGACACTAGTGATAGATAGGTCACTGTGTGTTAGTACATGACACTAGTGATAGGTCAATGTGTGTTAGTACATGACACTAGTGATAGGTCTGTGTGTGTTAGTACATGACACTATTTGATAGGTCACTGTGTGTTAGTACATGACACTAGTGATGGGCCCACTGTGTGTTAGTACATGACACTAGTGATAGGTCACTGTGTGTTAGTACATGACACTAGTGATAGATAGGTCACTGTGTGTTAGTACATGACACTAGTGATAGATAGGTCACTGTGTGTTAGTACATGACATATGATAGATAGGTCACTGTTGTGTTAGTACATGACACTAGTGATAGGTCATTTGGTGTGTTAGTACATGCACTAGTGATAGTAGGTCCTGTGTGTTAGTACATGACACAAGTGATAGGCACTTTTGTGTTAGTACAGGGACACTGTGATAGGTCTCTGTGTGTTACTACATGACACTAGTGATAGATAGGTCTCTGTGTGTTATTTACATGACACTAGTGATAGGTCTCTGTGGTTAGTACATGACACTAGGGGATAGATAGGTCACTGTGTGTTAGTACATGACACTAGTGATAGATAGGTCACTGTGTGTTAGTACATGACACTAGTGATATGTCACTGTTTGTTAGTACATGACACTAGTGATAGGTCACTGTGTGTTAGTACATGACATTAATGAAAATTCCCTGTGTGCTAGTACATGACACTAGTGATAGATAGGTCACTGTTTGTTAGTACATGACACTAGTGATAGATAGGTCACTGTGTGTTAGTACATGACACTAGTGATAGGTCACTGTTTGTTAGTACATGACACTAGTGATAGGTCTCTGTGTGTTAGTACATGACACTAGTGATAGATAGGTCTCTGTGTGTTAGTACATGACACTAGTGATAGGTCTCTGTGTGTTAGTACATGACCTAGTGTAGATAGGTCACGTGTGTTAGTACATGACACTAGTGATAGGTCACTGTGTGTTAGTACATGACACTAGTGATAGGTCACTGTGTGTTAGTACATGACACTAGTGATAGGTCACTGTGTGTTAGTACATGACACTAGTGATAGATAGGTCACTGTGTGTTAGTACATGACATTAGTGATAGATAGGTCACTGTGTGTTAGTACATGACTCTAGTGATAGGTCACTGTTTGTTAGTACATGACACTAGTGATAGGTCACTGTGTGTTAGTAGATGACACTAGTGATAGGTCACTGTGTGTTAGTAATTAACACTAGTGATAGGTCACTGTGTGTTAGTACATGACACTAGTGATAGGTCACTGTGTTAGTACATGACACTAGTGATAGGTCACTGTGTGTTAGTGCATGGCACTAGTGATAGATCACTGTGTGTTAGTACATGACACTAGTGATAGATCACTGTGTGTTAGTACATGACACTAGTGATAGATAGGTCACTGTGTGTTAGTACATGACACTAGTGATAGATAGGTCACTGTGTGTTAGTACATGACACTAGTGATAGGTCACTGTGTGTTAGTACATGACACTAGTGATAGATAGGTCACTGTGTGTTAGTACATGACACTAGTGATAGATGGGGTCACTGTGTTTTTAGTACATGACACTAGTGATAGGTCACTGTGTGTTAGTACATGACACTAGTGATAGATAGGTCACTGTGTGTTAATATATGACACTAGTGATAGGTCTCTGTGTGTTAGTACATGACACTAGTGATAGGTCTCTGTGTGTTATTATATGACACTAGTGATAGATCACTGTGTGTTAGTACATGACACTAGTGATAGATCTCTGTGTGTTAGTGCATGACACTAGTTATAGATAGGTCTCTGTGTGTTAGTACATGACACTAGTGATAGATCACTGTGTGTTAGTACATGACACTAGTGATAGATAGGTCTCTGTGTGTTAGTACATGACACTAGTGATAGGTCACTGTATGTTAGTACATGACACTAGTGATAGATAGGTCACTGTGTGTTAGTACATGACACTAGTGATAGGTCACTGTGTGTTAGTACATGACACTAGTGATAGGTCTCTGTGTGTTAGTACATGACACTAGTGATAGGTCTCTGTGTGTTAGTACATGACACTAGTGATAGGTCACTGTGTTAGTACATGACACTAGTGATAGGTCACTGTGTGTTAGTACATGACACTAGTGATAGGTCACTGTGTGTTAGTACATGACACTAGTGATAGGTCACTGTGTGTTAGTACATGACACTAGTGATAGGTCTCTGTGCGTTAGTACATGACACTAGTGATAGGTCACTGTGTTAGTACTTTTACCTAGTGATAGGTCACTGGGGTTTTAGTACATGACACTAGTGATAGGTCACTGTGTGTTAGTACATGACACTAGTGATAGGTCACTGTGTGTTAGTACATGACACTAGTGATAGATAGGTCACTGTGTGTTAGTACATGACACTAGTGATAGATAGGTCACTGTGTGTTAGTACATGACACTAGTGATATGTCACTGTGTGTTAGTACATGACACTAGTGATAGATAGGTCACTGTGTGTTAGTACATGACACAGTGATAGGGCACTGTGTGTTAGTACATGACACTAGTGATAGATAGGTCGTTGTGTGTTAATACATGACACTAGTGATAGATAGGTCACTGTGTGTTAGTAGATGACACTAGTGATAGGTCACTGTGTGTTAGTACATGACACTAGTGATAGATAGGTCACTGTGTTTTAGTACATGACACTAGTGATAGGGCACTGTGTGTTAGTACATGACACTAGTGATAGATAGGTCGTTGTGTGTTAATACATGACATTAGTGATAGATAGGTCACTGTGTGTTAGTACATGACACTAGTGATAGATAGGTCACTGTGTGTTAGTACATGACACTAGTGATAGATAGGTCACTGTGTGTTAGTACATGACACTAGTGATAGGTCACTGTGTGTTAGTACATGACACTAGTGATAGATATGTCACTGTGTGTTAATATATGACACTAGTGATTGGTCTCTGTGTGTTAGTACATGACACTAGTGATAGGTCTCTGTGTGTTAATATATGACACTAGTGATAGATCACCGTGTGTTAGTACATGACACTAGTGATAGGTCTCTGTGTGTTAGTGCATGACACTAGTGATAGATAGGTCTCTGTGTGTTAGTACATGACACTAGTGATAGATCACTGTGTGTTAGTACATGACACTAGTGATAGATAGGTCTCTGTGTGTTAGTACATGACACTAGTGATAGGTCACTGTGTGTTAGTACATGACACTAGTGATAGATAGGTCACTGTGTGTTAGTACATGACACTAGTGATAGATAGGTCTCTGTGTGTTAGTACATGACACTTACCTGGAGAGATTTCCCGGGGGTCACGCCCCCGCGGCCCGGTCTGTGACCAGGCCTCCTGGTGGATCAGAGCCTGATCAACCAGGCTGTTGCTGCTGGCTGCACGCAAACCAACGCACGAGCCACAGCCCGGCTGATCTGGAACTGACTTTAGGTTCTTGTCCAGTGCCAGCTTGAAGACTGCCAGGGGTCTGTTGGTAATCCCTTTATGTGTGCTGGGAGGCAGTTGAACAGTCTCGGGCCCTGACACTTATTGTATGGTCTTTTAAACGTGCTAGTGACACCCTGCTTTTCATTGGGGGGATGGTGCATCGTCTGCCAAGTCTTTTCCTTTCGTAGTGAGTGATTTTGGGTGTGCAAGTTCGGTACTATTTCCCTCTAGGATTTTCCAGGTGTATATAATCATGTATCTCTCCCTCCTGCGTTCCAGGGAATACAGGTTTAGGAACCTCAGGCGCTCCCAATAATTAAGGTGTTTTATCTCCGTTATGCGCGCCGTGAAAGTTCTCTGTACATTTTCTAGGTCGGCAATTTCACCTGCCTTGAAAGGTGCTGTTAGTGTGCAGCAATATTCCAGCCTAGATAGAACAAGTGACCTGAAGAGTGTCATCATGGGCTTTGCCTCCCTAGTTTTGAAGGTTCTCATTTTCCATCCTGTCATTTTTCTAGCAGATGCGATTGATACAATGTTATGGTCCTTGAAGGTGAGATCCTCCGATATGATCACTCCCAGGTCTTTGACGTTGGTGTTTCGCTCTATTTTGTGGCCAGAATTTGTTTTGTACTCTGATGAAGATTTAATTTCCTCATGTTTAGCATATCTGAGTAATTGAAATTTCTCATCGTTGAACTTCATATTGTTTTCTGCAGCCCACTGAAAGATTTGGTTGATGTCCACCTGGAGCTTTGCAGTGTCTGCAATGGAAGACACTGTCATGCAGATTCGGGTGTCATCTGCAAAGGAAGACACGGTGCTGTGGCTGACATCCTTGTCTATGTCGGATGTGAGGATGAGGAACAAGATGGGAGCGAGAACTGTGCCTTGTGGAACAGAGCTTTTCACCGTAGCTGCCTCGGACTTTACTCTGTTGACGACTACTCTCTGTGTTCTGTTAGTGAGGAAATTATAGATCCATCGACCGACTTTTCCTGTTATTCCTTTTAGCACGCATTTTGTGCGCTATTACGCCATGGTCACACTTGTCGAAGGCTTTTGCAAAGTCTGTATATATTACATCTGCATTCTTTTTGTCTTCTAGTGCATTTAGGACCTTGTCGTAGTGATCCAATAGTTGAGACAGACAGGAGCGACCTGTTCTAAACCCATGTTGCCCTGGGTTGTGTAACTGATGGGTTTCTAGATGGGTGGTGATCTTGCTTCTTAGGACCCTTTCAAAGATTTTTATGATATGGGATGTTAGTGCTATTGGTCTGTAGTTCTTTGCTGTTGCTTTACTGCCCCCTTTGTGGAGTGGGGCTATGTCTGTTGTTTTTAGTAACTGTGGGACGACCCCCGTGTCCATGCTCCCTCTCCATAGGATGGAAAAGGCTCGTGATAGGGGTTTCTTGCAGTTCTTGATGAACACAGAGTTCCATGAGTCTGGCCCTGGGGCAGAGTGCATGGGCATGTCATTTATCGCCTGTTCGAAGTCATTTGGGGTCAGGATAACATCGGATAGGCTTGTGTTAATCAAATTTTGTGGCTCTCTCATAAAAAAATCATTTTGATCTTCGACTCTCAGTCTGGTTAGCGGCTTGCTAAAAACTGAGTCATATTGGCACTTGAGTAGCTCACTCATTTCCTTGCTGTCATCTGTGTAGGACCCATCTTGTTTAAGTAGCGGCCCAATACTGGACGTTGTTCTCGATTTTGATTTGGCATAGGAGAAGAAATACTTTGGGTTTCTTTCGATTTCATTTATGGCTTTTAGTTCTTCCCGCGATTCCTGACTCCTAAAGGATTCTTTTAGCTTAAGTTCGATGCTTGCTATTTCTCTGACCAGTGTCTCCCTACGCATTTCGGATATATTGACCTCTTTTAGCCGATATAGATCACTGTGTGTTAGTACATGACCTAGTGAAATCTCTG
>NC_069433.1:43530007-43549361 GCF_026875155.1 Cherax quadricarinatus | reverse complement strand
ATCTTAGCTATCTATCTTATTTTTTACCCTGTATTAGTATAGTAAACCTTAAGGGAGCTAGCCCCTTGCTGCCCTCTGCTGTCCCCCTTTGTTTGCTGACCTGATCTATTGTCTTTATTTATAACTTCATGTTTGAATGCCTTTTATACTTTACTTTCCAACCAAGTGTTGCAACCTGCTTGTTTCCCACACACACCCATACCTCTATCTTCCATCAGTTTAAAATCATAGGCATTTCACCAATGGCCTTCTCAATCGAGTCTGCAAGTGCCACCACCCCAGCCCCAGAGAGATGTACCCCATCCCTTGCATACATATCATGTTTTGCCATAAAAGTTGTTCCAGTTGCCCAATGAATGGGATTGCATTTTCCCTTGCAGTATCGGGTCTAGCCAGCAATTTACACCAATTGCCCTAGACAACCATTCTTTTCCTACTCCCCTTTAGGCAAGATGCTACATATGATTGGGATCCCTCCCTTAGACTTAATGAAATCAATAGCTGACCTTTTACTATTAGCAGCTCTTCTCTCCTACCTTCCCAATATCATTTCCACCAGCACTGGACAGATAATGGGCTTGCTCCCATTACCTGACTGATATTATCCAGCCTGTTGACAATGTCCCCAACACCAGCTCCAGGGAAGCACACTCTATCTCTCATCTTTTTTATTCCTATTACAAAAAGCACGGTCAATGTATCTTACCAAAGGGGCCCCAAACCAAAAGAATGCGCTTACCCTCCATTAGCAGGGGCATTTAGTACCCTTACCTTCACGGGCCCACTGAAGTACATTCATCCTGAAGAACAGAGAAGCGATTTCCTACCTTCAGATCTTCACTCTTAACTTTCCTTACTCTGATGCGCCTTCATTACTGTGAACTACTCGCCACTTGTAGCAGGGGGCGGGGCCCCTTTTTGCACCTCAGCTGGTAGCCGTTGCTGCCAACCCCAACTACAGCCTCCTCACAGCGAGAGACGGGATGCACCCGCTGCTAGAAGCCTCATCCCCACAACTCCAGCCACCTCACACTCTCTCCCAGACCCATTGAGGGGGACCTTCAGCCTCCTAATCTCCTCCTGGGAGCAAGACCTCCTCCTTCAACTCTCCAACCCCAATTTTTAAAACACTGCAGAAGCAAGCCATGCTTTGTAACCGTCCACACTAATCCCCAAGGCAGCTCAGGGTCTGTGACCTCACGTGACGACTGACCACTGAGTACTGAGTACATGACACTAGTGATAGGTCACTGTGTTAGTACATGACACTAGTGATAGATCACTGTGTGTTAGTACATGACACTAGTGATAGGTCACTGTGTTAGTACATGACACTAGTGATAGATCACTGTGTGTTAGTACATGACACTAGGGATAGGTCACTGTGTTAGTACATGACACTAGTGATAGGTCACTGTGTGATAGTACATGACACAAGTGATAGGTCACTGTGTGTTAGTACATGACACTAGTGATAGGTCACTGTGTGTTAGTACATGACACTAGTGATAGGTCACTGTGTTGTACATGACATAGTGATAGGTCACTGTGTGTTAGTACATGACACTAGTGATAGGTCACTGTGTGTTAGTACATGACACTAGTGATAGATAGGTCTCTGTGTGTTAGTACATGACACTAGTGATAGGTCTCTGTGTGTTAGTATATGACATTAGTGATAGATAGGTCACTGTGTGTTAGTACATGACACTAGTGATAGGACTCTGTGTGTTAGTACATGACACTAGTGATAGATAGGTCACTGTGTGTTAGTACATGGCACTAGTGATAGGTCACTGTGTGTTAGTACATGACACTAGTGATAGATCACTGTGTGTTAGTACATGACACTAGTGATAGGTCACTGTGTGTTAGTACATGACACTAGTGATATATAGGTCACTGTGTTAGTACATGACACTAGTGATAGATAGGTCACTGTGTGTTAGTACATGACACTAGTGATAAATAGGTAACTGTGTGTTAGTGCATGACACTAGTGATAGATAGGTCACTGTGTGTTAGTACATGACACTAGTGATTGGTCTCTGTGTGTTAGTATATGACACTAGTGATAGATAGGTCACTGTGTGTTAGTACATGACACTAGTGATAGGTCTCTGTGTGTTAGTACATGACACTAGTGATAGATAGGTCACTGTGTGTTAGTACATGACACTAGTGATAGGTCACAGTGTGTTAGTACATGACACTAGTGATAGGTCACTGTGTGTTAGTACATGACACTAGTGATAGATCACTGTGTGTTAGTACATGACACTAGTGATAGATCACTGTGTGTTAGTACATGACACTAGTGATAGGTCACTGTGTGTTAGTACATGACACTAGTGATAGATAGGTCACTGTGTGTTAGTACATGACACTAGTGATAGATAGGTCATTGTGTGATAGTACATGACACTAGTGATAGGTCACTGTGTGATAGTACATGACACTAGTGATAGATAGGTCACTGTGTGTTAGTACATGACACTAGTGATAGGTCACTGTGTGTTAGTACATGACACTAGTGATAGGTCACTGTGTGTTAGTACATGACACTAGTGATAGATAGGTCACTGTGTGTTAGTACATGACACTAGTGATAGGGCACTGTGTGTTAGTACATGACACTAGTGATAGATAGGTCGTTGTGTGTTAATACATGACACTAGTGATAGATAGGTCACTGTGTGTTAGTACATGACACTAGTGATAAATAGGTCACTGTGTGTTAGTACATGACATGTGATGGTCATGTGTGTTAGTAAAATGACACTAGTGATAGGTCACTGTGTGTTAGTACATGACACTAGTGATAGGTCACTGTGTGTTAGTACATGACATTAGTGATAAATAGGTCACTGTGTGTTAGTACATGACACTAGTGATAAATAGGTCACTGTGTGTTAGTACATGACACTAGTGATAGGTCACTGTGTGTTAGTACATGACACTAGTGATAGGTCACTGTGTGTTAGTACATGACACTAGTGATAGGTCTCTGTGTGTTAGTACATGACACTAGTGATAGGTCACTGTGTGTTAGTACATGACACTAGTGATAGATCACTGTGTGTTAGTATATGACACTAGTGATAGGTCACTGTGTTAGTACATGACGCTAGTGATAGGTCCCTGTGTGTTAGTACATGACACTAGTGATAGGTCACTGTGTGTTAGTACATGACACTAGTGATAGATCACTGTGTGTTAGTACATGACACTAGTGATAGATAGGTCTCTGTGTGTTAGTACATGACACTAGTGATAGGTCACTGTGTGTTAGTAAATGACACTAGTGATAGATAGGTCACTGTGTGTTAGTACATGACACTAGTGATAGATAGGTCACTGTGTGTTAGTACATGACACTAGTGATAGGTCACTGTGTGTTAGTACATGACACTAGTGATAGATAGGTCACTGTGTGTTAATATATGACACTAGTGATAGGTCTCTGTGTGTTAGTACATACCACTAGTGATAGGTCTCTGTGTGTTAATATATGACACTAGTGATAGATCACTTTGTGTTAGTACATGACACTAGTGATAGGTCTCTGCGTGTTAGTGCATGACACTAGTGATAGATAGGTCTCTGTGTGTTAGTACATGACACTAGTGATAGATCACTGTGTGTCAGTACATGACACTAGTGATAGATATGTCTCTGTGTGTTAGTACATGACACTAGTGATAGATATGTCTCTGTGTGTTAGTACATGACACTAGTGATAGGTCACTGTGTGTTAGTACATGACACTAGTGATAGATAGGTCACTGTGTGTTAGTACATGACACTAGTGATAGATAGGTCTCTGTGTGTTAGTACATGACACTAGTTATAGATAGGTCTCTGTGTGTTAGTACATGACACTAGTGATAGGTCTCTGTGTGTTAGTACATGACACTAGTGATAGATAGGTCACTGTGTGTTAGTACATGACACTAGTGATAAATAGGTCTCTGTGTGTTAGTACATGACACTAGTGATAGGTCTCTGTGTTAGTACATGACACTAGTGATAGGTCACTGTGTTAGTACATGACACTAGTGATAGGTCACTGTGTGTTAGTACATGACACTAGTGATAGGTCACTGTGTGTTAGTACATGACACTAGTGATAGTTCACTGTGTGTTAGTACATGACACTAGTGATAGGTCTCTGTGTGTTAGTACATGACACTAGTGATAGGTCACTGTGTTAGTACATGACACTAGTGATAGGTCACTGTGTGTTAGTACATGACACTAGTGATAGGTCACTGTGTGTTAGTACATGACACTAGTGATAGGTCACTGTGTGTTAGTACATGACACTAGTGATAGATAGGTCACTGTGTGTTAGTACATGACACTAGTGATAAATAGGTCACTGTGTGTTAGTACATGACACTAGTGATAGGTCACTGTGTGATAGTACATGACACTAGTGATAGATAGGTCACTGTGTGTTAGTACATGACACTAGTGATAGATCACTGTGTGTTAGTACATGACACTAGTGATAGATAGGGCACTGTGTGTTAGTACATGACACTAGTGATAGATCACTGTGTGTTAGTACATGACAATAGTGATAGATAGTTCACTGTGTGTTAGTACATGACACTAGTGATAGGGCACTGTGTGTTAGTACATGACACTAGTGATAGATAGGTCGTTGTCTGTTAATACACGACACTAGTGATAGATAGGTCAATGTGTGTTAGTACATGACACTAGTGATAGATCACTGTATATTAGTACATGACACTAGTGATAGATAGGTCACTGTGTGTTAGTACATGACACTAGTGATAGATAGGTCGTTGTGTGTTAATACATGACACTAGTGATAGATAGGTCACTGTGTGTTAGTACATGACACTAGTGATAGATCACTGTGTGTTAGTACATGACACTATTGATAGATAGGTCACTGTGTGTTAGTACATGACACTAGTGATAGGGCACTGTGTGTTAGTACATGACACTAGTGGTTGATAGGTCGTTGTGTGTTAATACATGACACTAGTGATAGATAGGTCGTTGTGTGTTAATACATGACACTAGTGATAGATAGGTCACTGTGTGTAAGTACAATGACACTAGTGATAGGTCACATGTGTGTTAGTACCTTGACACTAGTGATAGGTCACTGTGTGTTAGTACATGACACTAGTGATAGGTCACTGTGTGTTAGTACATGACACTAGTGATAGATAGGTCGTTGTGTGTTAATACATGACACTAGTGATAGATAGGTCACTGTGTGTTAGTACATGATACTAGTGATAGGTCACTGTGTGTTAGTACATGACACTAGTGATAGGTCACTGTGTGTTAGTACATGACACTAGTGATAGGTCACTGTGTGTAGTACAGGGACACTAGTGATAGATAGGTCACTGTGTGTTAGTACATGACACTAGTGATAGATAGGTCACTGTGTGTTAGTACATTACGCTAGTGATAAATAGGTCACTGTGTGTTAGTACATGACATTAATGATAGGTCACTGTGTGTTAGTACATGACACTAGTGATAGATAGGTCGTTGTGTTTTAATACATGACACTAGTGATAGATAGGTCACTAGCAATAGTGAGGATATATTACCAAAAACAACTGGTGGGAGTAGGGAGGATAGAAGTAAGACAGGGAAACATGCACCAACAGGGAATACAGTCACAGAAACTCAAGGCAAACGGAAACCAAGCCTGTGCACATACTATGCACTCGGTATCTGCTGGCATGGGAAATCTGGAAAAACAGATGGGACATGCAACTATGACCACCCTAGGAAATGCCATGCCCATATGACAACAGGAGAATGCAAACTCCCTTCCTGTAAGCTTTTTCACCCTGAACTGTGTACCTCTTCAGTACAGGAAAGACTGTGCTATAACTTAAATTGCCAGGCATACCATTTAAAGGGGAAAAAAAAGATTCAAAACACAAGGCCATGGAAAACCCGGGTAGCCACAGCCACTCAAGAGAGAGAGGTTTTTTAGTGCCAGGAAGGAAAAAAAACTGGCAAGAAATGGCAGAAATCGTTACACCAAATCCAGTCATTCCTGGAGTGGAACCAAAGTCGATGGCCTCCACTCCAAACCAACGATACAGATACAAATTGCCGGAAAAAAAATTCCCCCCCAGTACCAACAATACCACCAGTCCGATAACTTTCCCCCTTCTTTGCAAATATACAGGGTCTAAAGCCAGCAACAAACAACAAAATACCTTTCATCCGTGGACTGCTTGCAGAGGCAAAGGCATGTTCGCGGCTTTCACTGAGACCCACATAAAGGATCACTTGGACAACGAAATATGGACCCCGGGTTTTAAACCTATACAGATGTGACGAGTGAACAGGCAAAAAGGGGGGGGTTGGCCTGTACATTGCAGAGTCACTTGTTTGCACAGAACTGCTAAATGCCTCAAATGATGTAGTGGAAAGTTTTAGCATTTAAAAGGTCGAGAACCAAAACCTAGTCATTGTGATAGTCTACAAGCCTCCGGATGCAACATCCCAGCAATTCCAGGAACAGCTGTTAAAAATTGACCACTGTCTGGAAAACCTTCCAGCTCCTGCACCCAACATCTTGCTCCTGGGGGATTTCAACTTAAGGCACCTAAAATGGAGGAATATAGCAAATAATATTGTTGCAGTAATAACACCAGGAGGCAGCTCTGATGAAAACTCACACTCACGCGAGCTTTTAAATCTCTGCACAAAATTCAATTTAAACCAGCAAATAATAGAGCCTACTAGACTGGAGAATACACTAGACCTCATCTTCACTAACAATGATGATCTGATAAGAAATATCACCATATCAAAAACAATATACTCAGATCACAACATAATTGAGGTTCAGTCATGTATGCGCGGAGCCCCAGACCGACATAATGAGATTTAGTCACGAGGGAGCATTCACCAAATTCAACTTCAATAACAAAAACATAAAGTGGGACCAAGTAAACCAAGTCCTAACCGATATAAGCTGGGAAGATATACTAAGAACACAGACCCCAACTTATGCCTAAAACAGATTAACTCGGTGGCACTCGATGTATGCACAAGGCTTATTCCTCTAAGAAAAAGGAGGAGTAGATGTAAAACAGAAAGAGACAGGCGCCTCCCTTTACAGGCGACGGAAAAGAATAACAGAGCGGCTAAAAGAGGTCAATATATCTGAAATGCGTAGGGAGACACTGGTCAGAGAAATAGCAAGCATCGAACTTAAGCTAAAAGAATCCTTTAGGAGTCAGGAATCGCGGGAAGAACTAGAAGCCATAAATGAAATCGAAAGAAACCCAAAGTATTCTTCTCCTATGCCAAATCAAAATCGAGAACAACGTCCAGTATTGGGCCCCTACTTAAACAAGATGGGTCCTACACAGATGACAGCAAGGAAATGAGTGAGCTACTCAAGTCCCAATATGACTCAGTTTTTAGCAAGCCGCTAACCAGACTGAGAGTCGAATACAAAATGAATTTTTTATGAGAGAGCCACAAAATTTGATTAACACAAGCCTATCCGATGTTATCCTGACCCCAAATGACTTCGAACAGGCGATAAATGACATACCCATGCACTCTGCCCCAGGCCAGACTCATGGAACTCTGTGTTCATCAAGAACTGCAAGAAGCCCCTATCACGAGCCTTTTCCATCCTATGGAGAGGGAGCATGGACACGGGGTCGTCCCACAGTTACTAAAAAACAACAGACATAGCCCCACTCCACAAAGTGGGCAGTAAAGCAACAGCAAAGAACTACGGACCAATAGCACTAACATCCCATATCATAAAAATCTTTGAAAGGGTCCTAAGAAGCAAGATCCACCACCCATCTAGAAACCCATCAGTTAACACAACCCAGGGCAACATGGGTTTAGAACAGGTCGCTCCTGTCTGTCTCAACTATTGGACCACTACGACAAGGTCCTAAATGCACTAGAAGACAAAAAGAATGCAGATGTAATATATACAGACTTTGCAAAAGCCTTCGACAAGTGTGACCATGGCGTAATAGCGCACAAAATGCTTGCTAAGGAATAACAGGAAAAGTCGGTCGATGGATCTATAATTTCCTCACTAACAGAACACAGAGAGTAGTCGTCAACAGAGTAAAGTCCGAGGCAGCTACGGGTGAAAAGCTCTGTTCCACAAGGCACAGTACTCGCTCCCATCTTGTTCCTCATCCTTATATCCGACATAGACAAGGATGTCGGCCACAGCACCGTGTCTTCCTTTGCAGATGACACCCGAATCTGCATGACAGTGTCTTCCATTGCAGACACTGCAAAGCTCCAGCAGACATCAACCAAATCTTTCAGTGGGCTGCAGAAAACAATATGAAGTTCAACGATGAGAAATTTCAATTACTCAGATATGGTAACATGAGAAATTAAATCTTCATCAGAGTACAAAACAAATTCTGGCCAACAAAATAGAGCGAAAACACCAACGTCAAAGACCTGGGAGTGATCATGTCGGAGGATCTCACCTTCAAGGACCATAACATTGTATCAATCGCATCTGCTAGAAAAATGACAGGATGGATAATGAGAACCTTCAAAACTAGGGAGGCCAAGCCCATGATGACACTCTTCAGGTCACTTATTCTATCTAGGCTGGAATATTGCTGCACACTAACAGCACCTTTCAAGGCAGGTGAAATTGCCGACCTAGAAAATGTACAGAGAACTTTCACGGCGCGACAACGGAGATTTATTTATTTATTTATTTTATTTATAATTTGAGCACACATACAGAGGTACAAAAAAATACAGATAAGAGCAGCATGCCAAAGCCACTTATACTATGCATAGCATTACGGGCTGGCTTAAAATAACTTAAGATTAACTAAGCAATGATGAAATCAGTGAAAAACATTAATGTAAACAGATTACTATAAAGCACAAGTGAGTATTACAAAGACAGGTCATAGGTTGCATGCATTGTTGTAAATTCAGTAGAATGGAGTATTCTGTTAGGTAGTGTATTTAAAAAATAATAAAGTTAGATTGGGTTTTAGGTTTAACATTTATGTGATATAATTGTGAGAAACATTTAAGATATACAATTTATAAGGTTCAGTTATTCAGTATTATTTGGTTTTGGGTGAGTAAGTGATCTTTGAGAAGAGACTTGAATTTATAAACAGTAGTGTTTCTTTTATATTTACAGGTAATGAATTCCAGATTTTAGGGCCTTTTATGTGCATTGAGTTTTTGCATAGCGTGAGATGGACACGAGGAATATCAAAGAGTGATCTGTGCCTTGTGTTATGGTCATGTGTTCTGTTGAGGTTGGCAAGGAGATGTTTGAGGGGAGGGTTAATATCAGAGTTGAGTGTTCTATGTATGTAATAGGTGCAGTAATAAGTATGGATGTTTTGTATGGTGAGTAGGTTGAGTGTATTGAATATTGGTGGAGTGTGCTGCCTGTAGTGAGAATTTGTTATCATTCTAACTGCAGCCTTTTGTTGGGTAATTAGTGGTCTGAGATGGTTATTGTTGTTGAGCCCATGCACAAATTCCATAGGTGAGATAGGGGTAAATAAGAGAGTGATATAGGGCCAGGAGGGCTGACTGTGGAGCATAGTACCGTATCTTCGATAGTATGCCTACAGTCTTGGAAATTTTCTTAGAAATTTGTTGTATATGTGTATGAAATTTGAGTCTATTATCAAGGTGGATTCCTAAGAATTTTCCCTCTGTTAGCTTTGTGATAGGTGATCCGTTTATCATTATGTTAAGAGGGACATCTGTAGCTCTGTTACCAAACTGAATGAAGTAGGTTTTGTCAATGTTTAGTGTAAGTTTGTTAGTACTCATCCAGTAGACATTTTCTGTAATTCTGTATTTACAGTATTGGCTAGCGTGACTGGGCTCGGGTGGGAGAAGACGTATGTTGTGTCATCAGCAAATAGTGTGGGTTTGAGATAATTGCGAAGCATTTGGTAGGTCATTTATGTATAGGAGAAAGAGAAGAGGGCCAAGGACACTTCCCTTGGGACACCAACTGTAATTGGTTGTGCAGAAGAGTTTGCCCCATTTGCGTACACATATTGGCTTCTGTTGCTGAAGTATGACTTGAGGTAGTTGAGGGAGTGCCCTCTTATACCATAGTGTGACAATTTTACGTGGAGCAAGTCATGGTCAACTGTATCAAAAGCTTTACGTAAGTCAATGAAGATCCCCAGTGGGACTTCTTTTTTCTCTATTGCAGTGTATATATGTTCTAGCATGTGTATAATAGCATCATTAGTATTTTTATTAGGCCTGAATCCAAATTGGCAGGGGTTGAGTATGTTTTGGGAGATAAGGTAGGAGTAGATTCGTTTATGAATTAATTTTTCGAAGATTTTTGAGAGAGGGTGTAAGTTGGATATTGGCCTATAGTTATTCAACTCTGTTTGGTCTCCTCCTTTGTGGATCGGGGTGACCCTTGCTATTTTGAGTACTGTAGGGAAGGTGGAGGATTCAATGGATTTGTTAAAGAGTGTTGCAATGATTGGTGATAGCACTTGTGACACTTTTTTGTATATAAAGGGTGGTAAGGTATTTAAAATCTCCTGCCTTGTTTTTTAGTGCGTTGATAATAAGGGAGACTTCGTATGGGTTAGTCGGAGCTAGGAACAGTGTGTTCGGGTAGTTGCCGGTGAGTAGTCATTTGGTGGGGATCTGAGCTTGGGATTTTATTGGCAAGGTTTTGTCCTATAGTGGAGAAGAAATCATTGAGTCTGTTTGCTGTTTCTGAAGATTGAGACACTTATGTAGCATATGGGAATCTTTATTCAGGAAACGTTTCGCCACACAGTGGCTTCATCAGTCCAATACAAAGAGGAAGGCTTCCTCTTTGTATTGGACTGATGAAGCCACTGTGTGGCGAAACGTTTCCTGAATAAAGATTCCCATATGCTACATAAGTGTCTCAATCTTCAACTTGTCGGTTTTTCAAACCATTCATCATTGCTGTTTCTGTTGGTGGGAGTTGGGTTCATCTGATTTTGCTAATTTTATTTCGCTATTTCGTGATATCTTTTTGTTCCCAGAATTTCTGATAGGGTTTTCCAGGTCTTTTTTTATATCACCTCGTAAGTTGGATAATCTGTTCTCATAATACAATTTTTTTGCCCTTCTTATCAGGCTGGTTAGGATTGACGAGTAACGTTTGTTTGGTCTCTGGTTATGTGACCCATTCTGTACTGTTTTTCATATGGTGTGTTTTGTATTTATGGATTTGAGAATGCTGGGTGTTAGCCAGGGACTGTTCAGTCTCTTAGCTGTCATCTGCTTAGTTTTTTAGGGCAGTGCTTGTTATAGAGGTATTGGGTCTTTTTTAGAAAATTATTAATACATTCGTCAATATCTGTATTGATTTCTAGCTCAGTGTGCCAGTCAATGTTTGCTACTGCTGTTGTGAAGTTATTAATGGCTGCCTCATTGTGAAGTCTGAAGGTGACTTTAGTAGTGTCTTGGGGTAATTTACCAAGAGTTGTTTATGAGGAAAGTAGGGTAGTGGTCTGTGGTATTATCTGTAATTATGCCTGATTTTAAAGGGGATATGGTGTTGGTCCAGATGTGGTCAAGTAGGGAAACACTTAGTCTCTGTAACTCTTGTAGGTTTTGTTACTGTTGGTAGCAACATACAGTTACTCATTGTGTTTGTGAATTCAGTAACGTGTGGGTCCTGGTCTTGCAGGAGATTTATATTGAAGTCACCTGAGAGTAGTAAGTGATCTTTGTTCATGCGTGCATCAGTTATCATACTTCCTAGGTTTTGACTAAATTGGCTAATGTTTGACTGTGGAACTCTGTAGATGTTTATCAATGTGAGAGGTTTTTGTAGGTATTTGATGGTTGAATTTGGCTATTATATATTCCCCATGTTCATCTCTTGTGCAAGTATTAAGTGATACATTCTAGTTGGTCTGAGTAGTATATGGCTGTGCCACCCCCTTGTTGGTCTGGCCTACAGTTGTGTATGGCTGTGTAACCAGGAATGGCATAGACATCTGTACTATCAGGCTTTAGCCAGGTTTCAGTTAGTGTAATGATGGACATATTGGCATGTAAGGAATTTAGTAATGCTATGAGGTCATCGTAATGCTTGCTTAAAGATCTGATATTGTAGTTAAAGATAGTTATGTTGTTGTTGGCACTGAGAAGTGCCTTTGATTGTTCTGCAGTGTAGTAATTACAGTAACTGTTTGATTCATTTAAGTCATTAAATAAGAGGTTGGTATCAGGATCAATGCTTGTAATCATAAGATTTGTAGTGAATCTATAGGTAGAATTAAGTATAAAACAGAGTAAATAGTCTTAAGCTAAAAAAAAATAGCACCTGAATTATTTAACAAATGTAAAATAATGTGCTAAGGTAGTTTTTTTTTTTTTTAAGCTAAAATAAATGAGACAATATAAAAGGGACTAGTACAAATAAAGTGATGATCAAATAATGGAGCTTGGGAATATGATAGTAGGTAGTACTATAAAATAAATGAGTTTTGGAATATAATGGCAAAATTGTGAACTTGTTCTACTTTAGCACCTGAGAATAGCACCTTGATTATTTTAACAATTGTGAATGTATAAACTAGGTAGTTATAAAGCTAAAATAAAGGAGAAAATATATAAGGGACTAAAATTAAGTAATGGTAAACAAAGTTAAATGGACAGATGGTCACTATGAAATAGTATTGGTTTAGGAGTAAGATCTGATTTGTAATATTAGATAAATTGAGCAGTTTATTGCACAATAAAAGTAAAAAAAAATGAGGTAGTTGGTACTAGCTAGCAAAAGATAGTTTTGGTACTTGCAAAAAAGTAATTGGAATATACACTAATTGCATACACAATGAAAAGTGACTAAAAAACAAGTAGTGATAAACAAAATTAAATGGACAGGTAAGAAAAATGAATATTATTAATTTGGAGTAAGATTTGACTTGTAATTTAAAATTATGAGCAATTAATAGCAGTAAGAAAGAAGTATAGAGTATTGGAGGTAGTTGGCATTAGCTAGTGATGAAAAATAATAAAAATAATAATGTACAATATAATAGTAACGTACACTATATGCACCACACGTATATATGTATATATGTACCTCAATTATTGGGAGCGCTTGAGGTTCCTAAACCTGTATTCCCTGGAACGCAGCAGGGAGAGATACATGATTATATACACCTGGAAAATCCTAGAGGGACTAGTACCGAACTTGCACACGAAAATCACTCACTACGAAAGCAAAAGACTTGGCAGACGATGCACCATCCCCCCAATGAAAAGCAGGGGTGTCACTAGCACGTTAAGAGACCATACAATAAGTGTCAGGGGCCCGAGACTGTTCAACTGCCTCCCAGCACACATAAGGGGGATTACCAACAGACCCCTGGCAGTCTTCAAGCTGGCACTGGACAAGCACCTAAAGTCAGTTCCGGATCAGCCGGGCTGTGGCTCGTACGTTGGTTTGCGTGCAGCCAGCAGCAACAGGCTGGTTGATCAGGCTCTGATCCACCAGGAGGCCTGGTCACAGACCGGGCTGCGGGGGCGTTGACCCCCGGAACTCTCTCCAGGTAAACTCCAGGTGTGTTAGTACATGACACTAGTGATAGGTCACTGTGTGTTAGTACATGACACAAGTGATAGGTCACTGTGTGTTAGTACATGACACTAGTGATAGGTCTCTGTGTGTTAGTACATGACACTATTGATAGGTCACTGTGTGTTAGTACATGACACTAGTGATAGATCACTGTGTGTTAGTACATGGACACTAGTGATAGGTCACTGTGTGTTAGTACTGACACTAGTGATGGTCTCTGTGTGTTAGTACATGACATAGTGATAGGTCACTGTGTGTTTAGTTACATGACACTAGTGATAGATCACTGTGTGTTAGTACATGACACTAGTGATAGGTCACTGTGTGTTAGTACATGACACTAGTGATAGGTCTCTGTGTGTTAGTACATGACATAGTGATGGGTTTCACTGTGTGTTAGTACATGACACTAGTGATAGATCACTGTGTGTTAGTACATGACACTAGTGATAGATAGGTCACTGTGTGTTAGTACATGACACTAGTGATAGGTCACTGTGTGTTAGTACATGACACTAGTGATAGGTCACTGTGTGTTTGTACATGACACTAGTGATAGATAGGTCACTGTGTGTTAGTACATGACACTAGTGATAGGTCACTGTGTTAGTACATGACACTAGTGATAGGTCACTGTGTTAGTACATGACACTAGTGATAGATCACTGTGTGTTAGTACATGACACTAGTGATAGGTCACTGTGTTAGTACATGACACTAGTGATAGATCACTGTGTGTTAGTACATGACACTAGTGATAGGTCACTGTGTTAGTACATGACACTAGTGATAGATCACTGTGTGTTAGTACATGACACTAGTGATAGGTCACTGTGTTAGTACATGACACTAGTGATAGGTCACTGTGTGATAGTACATGACACTAGTGATAGGTCACTGTGTGTTAGTACATGACACTAGTGATAGGTCATTGTGTGTTAGTACATGACACTAGTGATAGGTCACTGTGTTAGAACATGACACTAGTGATAGATCACTGTGTGTTAGTACATGACACTAGTGATAGGTCTCTGTGTGTTAGTGCATGACACTAGTGATAGGTCACTGTGTGTTAGTACATGACACTAGTGATAGATCACTGTGTGTTAGTACATGACACTAGTGATAGGTCACTGTGTTAGTGCATGACACTAGTGATAGGTCACTGTGTGTAAGTACATGAAAATAGTGATAGACACTGTGTGTTAGTACATGACACTAGTGATAGATAGGTTCTTTTGTGTTAGTACAGACACTAGGGATAGGTCACTGTGTGATAGTACATGAACTAGTGATGGGTTTCACTGTGTGTTAGTACATGACACTAGTGATAGTCACTGTGTGTTAGTACATGACACTAGTGATAGATCACTGGTGTTATTTACATGACACTAGTGATAGGTCACTGTGTGTTAGTACATGGACACTAGTGATAGATGGGTCACTGTGGTTTAGTACATGACACTAGTGATAGGGTCACAGTGTTGTTAGTACATGACACTAGTGATAGTCACTGTGTGTTAGAAACATGACACTAGTGATGGGTTTCACTGTGTTAGTACATGACACTAGTGATAGTCAACTGTGTGTTAGTACATGACACTAGTGATAGATCACTGTGTGTTGTACATGCACTAGTGATAGGTCACTGTGTGTTAGTACATGACACTAGTGATAGGTCTCTGTGTGTTAGTGCATGACACTAGTGATTGATAGGTCACTGTGTTTGTACATGACACTAGTGATAGATAGGTCACTGTGTGTTAGTACATGAGACTAGTGATAGGTCTCTGTGTGTTAGTACATGACACTAGTGATAGATAGGTCACTGTGTGTTAGTACATGACACTAGTGATAGATAGGTATCTGTGTGTTAGTACATGACACTAGTGATAGATAGGTCTGTGTGTGTTAGTACATGACACTAGTGATAGATCACTGTGTGTTAGTATATGACACTAGTGATAGGTCTCTGTGTTAGTACATGACACTAGTGATAGGTCACTGTGTTAGTACATGACACTAGTGATAGGTCACTGTGTGTTAGTACATGACACTAGTGATAGGTCACTGTGTGTTAGTACATGACACTAGTGATAGATAGGTCACTGTGTGTTAGTACATGACACTAGTGATAGGTCTCTGTGTGTTAGTATATGACACTAGTGATAGATAGGTCACTGTGTGTTGAAACATGACATAGTGATAGGTCTCTGTGTGTTAGTACATGACACTAGTGATAGATAGGTCACTGTGTGTTAGTACATGACACTAGTGATAGGTCACTGTGTGTTAGTACATGACACTAGTGATAGATCACTGTGTGTTAGAACATGACACTAGTGATAGGTCTCTGTGTGTTAGTATATGACACTAATGATAGATAGGTCACTGTGTGTTAGTACATGACACTAGTGATAGGTCTCTGTGTGTTAGTACATGACACTAGTGATAGATAGGTCACTGTGTGTTAGTACATGACACTAGTGATAGGTCACCGTGTGTTAGTACATGACACTAGTGATAGATAGGTCACTGTGTTAGTACATGACACTAGTGATAGATAGGTCACTGTGTGTTAGTACATGACACTAGTGATAGATAGGTCACTGTGTGTTAGTACATGACACTAGTGATAGATAGGTCACTGTGTGTTAGTACATGACACTAGTGATTGGTCTCTGTGTGTTAGTATATGACACTAATGATAGATAGGTCACTGTGTGTTAGTACATGACACTAGTGATAGGTCTCTGTGGTTAGTACATGACACTAGTGATAGATAGGTCACTGTGGGGTTAGTACATGACACTAGTGATAGGTCACCGTGTGTTAGTACATGACACTAGTGATAGGTCACTGTGTGTTAGTACATGACACTAGTGATAGATCACTGTGTGTTATACATGACACTAGTGATAGATCCATGTGTTTTTAGTACATGACACTAGTGATAGGTAAATGTGTGTTAGTACATGCCCACTAGTGATAGATAGGTCACTGTGGGGTTGTACATGACACTAGTGATAGATAGGTCACTGTGTGTTAGTACATGACACTAGTGATAGGTCTCTGTGTGTTAGTATATGACACTAGTGATAGATAGGTCACTGTGTGTTAGTACATGACACTAGTGATAGGTCACTGTGTGTTAGTACAGACACTAGTGATAGATCACTGTGTTAGTACATGACACTAGTGATAGGTCACTGTGTGATAGTACATGACACTAGTGATAGGTCACTGAGTGTTAGTACATGACACTAGTGATAGGTCACTGTGTTAGTACATGTCACTAGTGATAGATTGGTACTTATGTTTTAATTCATTAGACGTGTGATTTTCAAACACTAAATATTCCAGTCATTATATGTGTTCCAGGTAAACAGAGATCACAGTGATGGAATGAACAGTATTAAAGACACAGCTGAGAGGATAAAAATCCTTCATTGGTATATATACACCACCCGTCTGCTGATGCATGCCTGACATCAGCTGACGTGTAGTGTAACACCTACAATTAGCTCACTACGCTTAAAACAACAGACATAGCCCCCTCCACAAAGGTGGCGGTAAAGCAACAGCAAAGAATTACAGACCGATAGCACTAACTTCCCATATCATAAATTTCTTTGAAAGGGTTCTAAGAAGCAAGATCGCTATCCACCTAGATACCCATCAGTTACACAACACAGGACAACATGTGTTTAGAGCAGGTCGCTCCTGCCTGTCCCAGCTACTAGACCACTATGACGAGGTCTAAGTTATGATGTCTCAAAGAGGGAGTAGATTACAATCTTGGGTTGTCAGTTAGCAGGGAGACTAACACCAGTCAGTCCATCTGTCATCATTCTATCATGCAGGAGGAGCCACATGTCTATCATGCAGGAGGAGCCACATGTCTGTGGTGCATCCAACAATAATAAGCAGACTCTTGGATGTCACTACCGCCCGGCTCCGGCTGGGTTACAAGTATCTTTGGCAGGTTAAATCACCACCACCAGATCTAGAACAAACGAAATGTAAACTTTGCCAGATGGACTATTGTCACACCTTGCGTCATTATGTACTAGAGTGCGTCACACCCTGCGTCATTATGTACTGGAGTGCGATAAAATTAATGAATTTCGAGCCAACTCACTCAGAAGTGTTCAAGAAATGGCAAAGTATTTTATCCACAGTGGTATATTACAAACTATTCTGAAAAAATACCCTGACTTTGCTCATTGTAAATAAAGCGTTAACACGTGTGTGTGTACTCACCTATTTGTGATTGCAGGGGTCGAAACTCTAGCTCCTGGCCCCGCCTCTTCACTGGTTGCTACTGGGTCCTTTCTCTCTCCCTTCGCCAATACAAAGAAAGACTAAGAGCACTTAGAGTTGTGGCTGGGTTTCACCCCAGGTATGGTGCTAATGTTAAAATTGTGAAAATGATGTATCTTGCTTATATTAGATCATTGGTTGATTATGCTGCGCCACTACTTGCTCTTGTGTCTGACTGGAAGCTTGGAGGGCTGGAAAAACTGCAGAACGAAGCAATGAGGATCATTTTAGGATGCCCTCGTACTGCCAAAATTTTAAATATGCAAAAAGAACTTGATATTCCAAGCATCAGAGATCGTGTTACTGAAAGAAATATCCTAATTGGGGTTAATATGCTCAGGCAAGCTCATTCAAACCCCTGCACAGAAGCCCTCCAAACTTTCCTCAGCACTGGTGAACACTCCTCCAGATGGATCGAAAAAACTGGAACCGACCTCCGCATGAATCAGATACATGATCTATGTCAAGTAATGCAACAGCGGCACTTCTCCACTCCATGGAATATTACCCCATTCCAAACTACCATTCCTCCATTTCCCCCCAAACTACTTCTTAAATCACAACCAAAACTTCGCCTTGAAGCCAAACATGAGGCCTTAAGCTGTATTGATAACTTAGTCACACAGCACACACTCTCGCAAATTATTTACGCTGATGGTTCTGTTCACCAATCCACTGGTGCAGCTGGTAGTGCTGCTGTTGTCGTTCAGAGTGATGGCTCTCTTAAAGAAATTGGAGCACGCATCAATAATTGGGCCTCTACCCTTCAGACAGAACTGTTTGCCATACTCCTTGCACTGAAATGCATCTATGTATCAAAGATTGACAGTTTAATTGTAACTGATTCTCTGTCATCCATAAATGCTCTCAACTCATTAAGCATAAATTGTGGCATGCTTGTGTCAGAAGCCAGACACAGGTATGGTAGGATTGTGGACAGTGGAGTCAGAGTGCACATGCTGTGGATTCCATCTCACATTGGTCTTCAGATGCATGATAGAACTGATAAATTGGCTAAGCTGTATGCTTTCAAAGAGGGAGTAGATTACAATCTTGGCTTGTCAGGTAGTAGTTTGAGAACAATAATACGAAAAGAACTTCAACTGAATTTTATGGACTTAAGGCTCAGGGAGATTGACACCAGTGAGTCCATCTGTCATCACTCTATCATGCAGGAGGAGCCACATGTCTATGGTGCATCCAACAAAATAAGCAGACTCTTGGATGTCACTACTGCTCGGCTCCGGCTGGGTTACAAGTATCTTTGGCAGGTTAAATCACCACCACCAGATGTAGACCAACGAAATGTAAAACTTTGCCAGATGGACTATTGTCACACATTGCGTCATTATGTACTGGAGTGCGATAAAATTAATGAATTTAGAAACAACTCACTCAGAAATGTTCAAGAAAGGCAAAGTA
>NC_069433.1:43505021-43529507 GCF_026875155.1 Cherax quadricarinatus | reverse complement strand
ATCTTAAAATTTTTGAGGAACCTTTTCACACCCCTTGTGATTGTGATCGATAGGCCGTTGCAAACCCCGTTTTTGACCCCTAACTGACCAAGGCTTCAGGGAAAAATTTTTAAAGTAAAATTAAACCCCCTTGATCCGATTGAACTTCTTTGGAAATTCGAAGTGAGGAAGAATTTAATCAATGCCTAAACTATTAGGTGAGCATAATCCTCCTGAGCAGAACTGCTTCCGGGTACCTTGTGATGGTGTCCATGATAGTGAACAGGAACTGGTTGCCCTGCCGAGTCTTGGGTAGCAGGCCGACACAGTCGATCACCAGACGTGAAAAGGGTTCGCCTCTTACTTGTATGGGGTTAAAACGGTGCAGGTGGGAATTATGTGCAGGTTTGCCTACTAGTTGACACATGGAATAGCTTCTTACATACCGTTCCACTTCTTCCTTCATTTTTGGCCATGTGAAGTGCTTAGCAATTTTTGTAAAGTCTTTTTTTTGTCCCAGAGGTCCCCTTGAGGACTGTCATGAGCAAACTTACATGCTAAATTTCTAAACGGGGTAGGCAAGACCACTAGATGATCACTTTTAAGAGATCCTAGTTTTTTTTTTCAGTAAGTCCTTCTCCCAATAGTAAGAGCTGTCACTTTTAAGAGCTTCTTCTCCCGACACAGCAAGCTTCCTGATGTCACTTAAGGAGGGGTCTATTTGGAGTTCTCTTACTAGATCCTCCTTCGAGAATAAATCTATTTCGGAAACCACCGACTTAGGAACTGGTATCAGTTCCGGGTGGACTGTTGGCTCGAAACTCGAGCTTTCGTTGAGTATGTCTCCTACTCCTACGTCGACGTCGTCCATGACTTCCTCCAATACCAACGGAGAACGCGACTGTTTGGTCATTGCCCGGGTTACTACGCTCAGAGGAAAGAGGGTAGGTTCCGTTTGTCGGGCTTCAATGACGTAATATTCCTAGGTTGGATTTTCCATAACAATGGGCTCTTTCCATATTCCTTCTTCCGCTAAGTCATTCCCAATCAATAGGTCTACGTCTTTTATGGGGAAGTTAGTTGAAAGGGTCCTAAGAAGCAAGATCACCACCCATCTAGAAACCCATCAGTTACACAACCCAGGGCAACATGGGTTTCGAACAGGTCTCTCCTGTCTGTCTCAACTATTGGATCACTATGACAAGGTCCTAGATGCACTAGAAGACAAAAAGAATGCAGATGTAATACATACAGACTTTGCAAAAGCCTTCGGCAAGTGTAACTATGGCGTAATAGTGCACAAAATGCGTGCTAAAGGAATAACAGGAAAAGTCGGTCGATGGATCTATAATTTTCTCACTAACAGAACACAGAGAGTAGTCGTCAACAGAGTAAAGTCCAAGGCAGCTATGGTGAAAAGCTCTGTTCCACAAGGCACAGTACTCGCTCCCATCTTGATACTGGAGATCCGCAGGGAAGTGTCCTTGGTCCCCTGCTCTTCCTCATATACATCAATGATCTTCCAAACGTATCCCAACACCTGAAACCCATTCTCTTTGCTGACGACACGACTTATGTCATCTCTCACCCTAATCTTGCCACCCTCAACACCATTGTTAACGAGGAGCTGATCAAAATATCGACTTGGATGACAGCCAATAAACTTACGCTTAACACTGACAAAACCTACTATATTATGTTTGGTAGCAGAGCAGGAGATGCACAAATTAACATTAAGATCGACAACACTCCCAATTACCAGACATAATGAGGGCAATTCCTAGGCCATACCTTGACAACAACCTGAATTTCAGCACCCATATCAAACACATAACCAAAAAAGTATCCAAAACAGTTGGGATATTCTCCAAGATACAATACTTCGTGCCGCAAAATGCCCTTCTCACACTATACCACTCACTTATTTATCCATACCTCACCTATGCTATTTGTGCTTGGGGACAACTCAGCAACACCCCTAAAGCCAATTATAACCCAACAAAAAGCTGCAGTAAGAATAATCACTAAATCCCATCCCTGGCAACACCCCCCCCCACTCTTCATAGATCTAAACTTACTCCCTGTTCAGTACATTCACACTTACTACTGTGCAATCTACATCTACAGGACCTTAAACTCCAATATCAACCTTGACCTAAAATGCTTTCTTGATAGTTGTGACAGAACCCACAGGCATAACACCAGCCACAAACATCTCTACGACAGTCCCCATGTCCGACTAAACCAAAGGCCCTAAAATCTGGAACACCCTACCTCAGAACTCTAGAACTGCAGACACATTCATCACCTTCAAAATTACCATTAGAAAACATCTTATCTCCCTGATAAACCCCATCAATTTAACTACACGAATACCACCTGGTGGTTCACACTTACACTCACTCACCCATTTGACCATAAACAGAAATATTAATCTCAATCTTAAAATAATGAATCCTATGATACTCCAATACTGAAACTATGTACTGTGCCAAAACAAAAGCATTCACATTGCTAAACTCACAAACTAGTATTTAGTCACTTAGCCATAATACCAACTTACCTCATAATTTGTAATATTTTAAAATAAAGAATTAAACTAAGTCTGCCCGAATGCCTAGCCATGCTAGGCGTTCTAGTGGTACACTCTGTAATCATTATTGACTACTCTTAAAACCACACAACAACCAAATTCTGTAAATTCAACACTGTAATCTTTATAGAAAAATAAACTTTGAATTTGAATTTGAATTTGAATCTTTTTCCTCATCCTCATATCCGACATAGCAAGGATGTCAGCCACAGCACCTTTGTCTTCCTTTGCAGATGACACCCGAATCTGCAGGGACAGTGTCCTCCATTGCAGACACTGCAAGGCTCCAGGCAGACATAAACCCAAATCTTTCGTGGGCTGCAGAAAACATTATGAAGTTCAACGATGAGAAATTTCAATTACTCAGATATGGTAAACACGAGGAAATTAAATCTTATCAGAGTACAAAACAAATTCTGGCACAAAATACAGCGAAACACCAACGTCAAAGACCTGGGAGTGATCATGTCGGAGGATCTCGACTTCAAGGACCATAACATTGTATCAATCGCACTGCTAGAAAAATGACAGGATGGATAATGAGAACCTTTAAAACTAGGGAGGCCAACCCCATGATGAACTCTTCAGGTCACTTTTTTCTATCTCGCTGGAATATTGCTGCACACTAACAGCACCTTTCAAGGCAGGTAGGTGAAATTGCCGACCTAGAAAATGTACAGAGAACCTTCACGGCACGCATAACGGAGATATAACACCTCAATTACAGGGAGCGCTTGAGGTTCCTAAACCTGTATTTCGCGGGAAATTGCGGGCGGGAGAGATACAGATTATATACACCGGGAAAAATCCTAGGGGGACTAGTACCAACTTGCACACGAAAATCACTCACTACGAAAGCAAAAGACTTGGCAGACGATGCAACATTCCCCCAATGAAAAGCAGGGGTGTCACTAGCACGTTAAGAGACCATACAATAAGTGTCAGGGGCCCGAGACTGTTCAACTGCCTCCCAGCACACATAAGGGGGATTCCCAACAGACCCTGGCATCTTAAAGTGGCACTGGACAAGCACCTAAAGTCGGTTCCTGACCAGCCGGGCTGTGGCTCGTACATTGGTTTGCGTGCAGCCAGCAGCAACAGCCCGGTTGATCAGGCTCTTTATCCCCCAGGAGGCCTGGTCACAGACCGGCCGCGGGGCGTTGACCCCCGGAACTCTCTCCAGGTAAACTCCAGGGATCTGTTATATCTATGTGGCTCTGATGGGTTAGTCTTATACCCCTTTTAAAAAATATCTTTTCATTTCACGTACACTTTTATAAATTACACCAAAGTGGTTGGGCCACTTACCTTTTATATCCTACCTCTCTCCCCCCTCCCACCCTTTTCCAAAATTTCTATCCTTACCCATCCTTTTTCCTTACCCATCTCACTAAAGCTCTGGTCTGGGCAAGAATAAGAAAAAGAACATTATTCACTGGTCAGTCTCCTTGTATTAGTGTTTAACTGCTTATTTGCATCACTCCCAGGGGTTGACCCGAGTTTGCAAAGCCAAACCAGCAAAAACAGTCTGTGGTGGGGGAGTCAGTCAGCCCAGCCTTACACCCTCCAGCCTTGGGTTGCTAAGCGAGTTTTTTCCCCCCCTGCTGTGCTCATCGTTAGAAGTTATCAAGCCATTCTGTGTGAAGGGTTAAGCTAAGCAAGCCAACAACTAACCCAAGTGTCTTAACCCAGTACTCAAGCAGCCACGTGGGGACGTCTTCTTCATCACTTTTTTCTTCAAGCTCCAAGCCATTCTGAGTGCTTTTTATCCCTGTGGTGTTGTGGTATTTCGTGGGTTTGTTTTAAGCCAGCCCGGCTTAGAGTGTTTTTGTGCCTTTAAACGAGGGTCTCCCCAGTGAGGCTTACGCCATTCATCCCATAGGCCCAGTCACCAGCGTCTCTCAACCACCACCCTGCCTCAGCTGCCTCAGAGACCCACTACCACTGTTTTGTACCCTTATTACGGGTTCTAGCACCATATTTTAAGGACCACATAGGGGGTCAAGAGCTAGAGTGTGGTTCTTTCGTCAATGGCGCCATCGTTAAAAGCCTCCTGTGTGGTCTATCACGATTTAAGATCAAATTCTATGATCAGTGTGGAGTAGCACGAGCCAGCCACGAGACGATAGCCACCATCCTCCCCCACCATCCTCCACACCATCCTCCACCACCATCCTCCACCACCATCCCCCCCACCATCCTCCCCCACCATCCTCCACCACCATCCTCCCACACCAACTTCCCCCCACTTCAGTCAACAACGCCGCTTTCAGCGATAATATTTTTCATAAGACATTTGCGAGTGTTTGAGACATTTTTTTTGTGTTTCCAGTGATTTTTTTTAGTGACATTCAGTAACTCTTGGTTAGACTCAGTGTTTATTATATACTGTTTGCAATATTTTTTTTCTCTTCTTAATTCAGTGTTAATTTTCGCGCATTATTTCATGTCTGTTGTGTTGTGCTTCTTTTTTTTATATACTTGAAGTAAGTACCTTAGTGTTTTTTCCTTGTTGTGTGCAACATATAAGCAATATAAACTTGTGTTTACACTTCAGAATTACCTTGTGTTCACAGTATCACAGTGAAGTAATTCAGCAGTTTATTACCTTGTATCTGCATCACAAATCAGTGTTGTCTGTTTTTATTTTTTTTCCAGCATTTGTGTATTCTCACTGTTTTGTTTTCATTCATTTGCTATTTTATTTTTCTCTGTGTGTTGAACATTCTTGGGTTCATATTCTTTTCATTTTACCAGTGTCTAATTTGTCTTATCTCCACAGACAATAGTGCCATTATTTTGTGCAAGCAAGACAATTATCTTCCAAATTTTCACACCTCAAGTTTCATAGCAAGAAAATTATAGTATTGTGTTTATATTGATGTGTTCTGCATCACTGTAAGTGTTCAACCTTTTGTTCTTGTTTTTGCCCCCTATTAATTTTTATATTTCATTGAACAAATTTACTCTTAGTGCAATTTTTAAGTTCTTCTTTTAAAGTAATTAATTCTTTTGTTTGTTCAGTAAGTGTTGTTTAAGCTGCAGTTAAGAGTTAAAGTGTTCACTCAGTTCATTCCTTGATGATATATTTTCTTTTCTTGTAAAAATGTATTTTCTTGTGTGTGTAATTTTTTTATCATTGCACATTTACTCATTTGCAAAAATTCTTGTGCAAACATTGTGTTGCCATTAAAGTTTTTCTTGCAGAAATTTTGTGTAGTGTTGTGCAGTACTTTTGATTAGCAATTGTTATTTGTATATTGCTCAGTTTATTTCAGTGCAGTTTCATATGCCTTTTCTGTGCAAATATTTTTATTTTGTGTGCCATTTTTTTTTTTTTTGCACAAGTTCATTAGTCCTTTTTAAACATTTTGATTGTTTTTCATCATTTTTATTGTTTTTTTTTCCCCTATGCTTTGAGGAAAGACAACTCCTGTGCCATTCATCCAATTTTAAAGTAAAAGTTGAGAAAATTTAGATTTGAAAAAAAGTACAATTTCCTTGATTTTCAAATTTTTGTTTTTTCAGTTGAGTATTTTCTTTTGTTATGGAGTGTCCTTGTTTACAGTGTGACTTTTTTTTTTTTAAATAAAAAATTTTTTCCCCGTTTAATTATTGTGTCGTTCTCCTATTTTTTTTGCCTTAGTCCTTGAGAAATTTTCTCTGAGAAGATGTCCCATCACTTTTAAATGTTCATTAGTGCATCATGCCAGTTAAATCAATAGAACACCCATGCCAAATTCCTTTATGACGGGAAGACAATACTAGCCCCGGAGCAGGGTTTTCATTCCACAGCTTGTTCTGAGTTTGTTAAATTTGCGCAAAATGTGAAGTTCAGATTAAGTTCCTAAGATTCTTTCATTACTTATTAAATCCAAGCGGTCAGGCACTAGTAACTCTGTCACTCCCCATCTTTTTTCCACCTACCCCTTCAGATATGCAAATATGATTGCCTCAAGTGTCCAAAGGACACCAGACCCCCTTTGAGTGCTCCCTATCCCGCAATGTCTGCTAGTCCAATGTATTTCTCCACAGGGGGCCTTTTTGGAAAATGATTCTTGAAACTGAAAATCCCTTTCCTTGTTATGTCACATGACGTCGCAAAAAAGACGTCTCTGTTGCGGCTATGCTCCACAGAGTGTCTGTTGTTTCCTTGTTTTCCCCAATGGTGACCCCCATCCTTTGACAGTAATTTCGTGCAAGTAAGAATTTATTTCTCGATAACTTTCCCATGTTTTTTAAACTTTGTAAGTGAAGTTTTCTTATTTGATACCTCTGTCCCGTGTGTGACTAGTTTAATTCGCATTTTACCTGTTCATTTTTTTCCCCGTGCTTGTATGAAGATAAAATTCGTTCCCCCTTGCTCTTTTGCGTGTTATGCGTTATTTTTTTTCACCAGGGATAAATCCACTCCATTTGAGTTTTCTTTCTCCTGTAAGAAAGAACCAACCCCTTTGGTTTGGTGATTCAATTCCTCCCCGGGAAATTTTTTTACGTAAAACCACCACACCCTTAGTGTTTTATAATACCCAAAAGAATTACTGATCGAACACCGGTTGGGTACTCCAAGTAAAAGAGATACCATTAGAAATTCCACAGTCACTATGAATGTACTCTACAGCTAGTTCAATCACCGGGTTTGCGCACCCGGGTTTGGCCCTTTTCTGTGAAACAACCAGAATAAATTTTTTGCACGTATGGCAACTGACTTTTTCAGAGGGTTAAAATGTAGTGTTTGTTTGCAACAAAAAGGGAAATTCAATGGTCCTAATCCAAAAACCGGGGTGTCCCAACCACTGCAAACCCGTAGGAAAAAGAGTTCCCGATTGTTAACAATTTTAAATGTTCCCTCCAAGTCAACAAACATTGTGTTTTATGGTAGACCATTTCACCAATATTGTGAGTTAGTTCCTATTGCGAAAAGACTGGAGACAAACTAAAGTTTTTAAAAGAACGCATTATCCGGGCCATACCCCCTAAGCCCTTATAACAATTTAATGGAGGTAAAATTCTGTAATAAATTTCTTAAAAAATTTGTGTACTTTTAAAAGATCTCAAATCCACCACTGTTCCTCTCATCCTGCACAAGGGGTTACTGAATGAACAAAAAAAAAAGTACTTGATTCTTGAGACCACTAAAACCCCAATAGCGAAATTTGGGATGAATTATCCAATTTCAATGTGCCATAAATTCGCTTACAATGTTCATAGGTGATACCCCACATTAATTGTATGGTGTAGACGCTTTCCCTATGATTGCCATATTCCACTCCAAAACCCAATTACAACCCAGATTTCACAGCAACTCGTACCAGAAGTCAAGTGTTTTTAGAAGAATCCTGAAACACTTCATAAATAAACAGCGAATTTTACTAGAGTAAAAATACCCGTGCAAAGCCTAAAAAAGTTAAAGTAGGTTCAAGAGTAATCCCTGACAAATTTCAACAAAACATCCGCAATGCCTAAGCTCGATAAAAAGTTTGTTCCCCTTATCGAGTTGTGAACTATCACGGCAATAAGTATAAGGTTAGAAAAATTGTACGGGTAATACAAAAATTCATTTAATCATATGAAATTATTATGCGATTTAGATGTTGCTCCCCAGACTAATGTGACAGATGCTGACAACCTTTTGACTCGACCCTCTACCTAAAATACTCAGTCGATAATAAACCTGAATGTTGCTATTTTTTTGCATCTCGACAAGTAATGAAAACCCCAAAAGTTTTTTTTGTAATACTCTTCAGAGTTTCCCCTCACAAGGCATGTGTAGCCTTTGCAGAGAATTCGTCCCCCCAGAGATGATAACCATTCGCATTGAAAACCACACCCTCGCAGATTGGGTTTAAAGTAACGGTTGTATAATTAGATACTGAGATGAAAAAAATTTTGCAACGTTTTTTTTAATGATCATTTTTTTTCAAAATTTTTTTTTTTGTTTCCCTGTTCCCTCCGTTTTGGGGAAATTTTTGACAGAAATGATCTGAGTGCCCCAATTGCCTTGCGGTTAATTTCACCTTGTATTATATTTATTCCTCAGAATCCGTAAAGTGAAATAAAAAACCTCGATCGATCAATTCCATCCTTTTGTCAATGATTTGTTCTTATATTTTGTAAGCTTTACATTAAAACTTTTTACCTTGAAACTCATTACTTAAAGTGTTACTAAAACACCCATTCAAAACCATTTGTTAACATCCATTATGATACCATCCTTTTATTTTCTAATTCATCCGGGAGTTTACCTGGAGTTTACCCCTGGAGAGATTTCGGGGTAAACGCCCCGGGGCCCGTCTGTGACCGGGCCCCGGTGGTCAGCGCCTGATCAACCGGTTTTGCGCTGGCTGCACGCAAACCCAACTAAGCCCCACCCCGGTGATCGGAAATGACTTTAGGTGCTTGCCCATGCCGCTTGAACTCCGGGGGGGTCTGTTGGTAATCCCCCTTAGTTCTTTGTTTTTGTATAAAATCAACCCAAAACCACCTACCTGTTCCCTAAGCATAGTAGTGTTTTCGAACGACATATGTAACTGCCGAGCGTCAGCTAGTTGCTGACCCCCTTTACATGTTTGATATCCATGTTTTATAGAAGACCCCTTGGGGCTAGTGACTGTATGAGTCAGGGGGTACACAGATGAGTAAAGGCGTGCCCCCCCACTCCACAGATAACATACAAGTGGGCAAAAAAGCGGCCGGGGCCCCCATCCAGCTGACAAATAGTTTTTCCCCATCCACAAGGGTTTTACCTAAAACCCCACATATCCCTACCCCCTCATACAGGGCCCAGCAGTAACACCTGGTGATCAAAACCCTGATCCACCATGGGTCTGGTTTCGGACCGCCCCGGGGGCTTTGACCCCCCGAAACCCTCTCCAGGAAAACACCTACCCTTTCGTGGGTGGTATAACCATACCCATCCTGTGGATGGTATCCAACCATCCCCCATCCTGGGGTTAGTAAAACCCCATACCCATTCTATGGGGTAGCACCCCATAACCCACCTTTTAGTGTAGTCACCCATCCCCATCCTGTGGGTGGTAGTTGCACCATACCCATTCTGTGGGTGGTAGTCACACCATCCACATCCTGTGGGTGGTATCCCCATCCCACCCTGTGAGTGTGTCACACCAAACCCATCCTGTGGGTGGTATCAACCATACCCATCCTTGATGGTATCACACCATACCACCCCTGTAGGGGTAGTCATTTCCATACCCATCCGGGGTGGAGTCACCCAAACCCACCTGGGGGTGGAGTCCAACCTGGGGTAGTAAAAATATTAAAGAGGTACATAATGGGTCCAGTGACGGGGGCTAAAGTTATGATAGTTGAACAAAGTTAAAAAAAAATAAACCCATTTCACGTCTTCACCTGAAACAATTGCAATGAGTTATTATTAAAAATTACTTATTTACAGTGAGAAAAATCAGGGTTTTTTTTGAGAATGATTTTAGAACCCACTGGGATAAAAACTTTAAACATATTTTTAACATTTCTGATGAGTTGTCTTAATTCATACTTTTATCGCACTCCAGCAAAATGAGCAAGGGGGTTGAAAAATGTCCATCTGGAAAAGTTTACTTAAAACCCCAGCCGGACCCGGGCGGTAGTGCCCAAGAGTTCGGCTTATCTTTTTTGGGATTTACCAAGACATGGGCTCTTCCTGCATGATAGACAGTGGCTCCTCCTGCTGATAGACATTGGCTCCTCCGCTAAGACATGTGGACCCCTGCATTATAGACTGTATCCCCCGCATGATAGATATGTGGCCCTCCGCATGATGGAATGATGATAGATGAGTGACTGGTTTTCCAGTCTCCAGAGCTTAAAATCAAAAAAGTTCATTAAAAGTTTTTTTTCGTTTTGTTCTAAAACTCCCCTAAGTGACAACCAAGTTTGTAATCTACTCCCTCTTTGAAGGCATAAAATTTAACCAATTCATTGTTCTTCATGCTCTGAAGCCCAAAATGTGAGATGGCAGCCCTAAGGGCACTCCGACTCCGTATCCACAGCCTACCATACTGTTTTGGCTTCTGACACAACATTATGGAAAATTTTATAGGGGTGATTACTTGTAAACCTCAACTTGCATGCTACGAGAAATCTCCTTGGGAAAAAACTAATTGTTTACCGTATCACCCGTGTAACTTGAGAAAACAAAAACCACCTCTGGCATGCAGGGGGCCCCTCGACCCCACAATCTTTCCATACTATCCAGACCAGAAAAAAATTTGGGGTAGCCCCCAAAGTACGGCGCTACAATTAATTGTGGACTGTATGATTAATTAGTTTAAGGGAATGAAGGGGGGGGGGGTTTACACAGGGATTACCCACGGGGAAAAACCTTGTACATAATCCCACCACTTACCAGTTTCTCGGGTGGTCACTTGATGTGGCTGGATCCCCCAAACCTACCCAAATTTAAAAACATACCAAAACTGGCCATATCAGTCTTTTTAAACAAAAGGGGTTACTTAACTGTGGGTGATTTTGCCCTTATTTCCCCCATTCACCATCTCTTTCGATGTCCTGCTACACCGACACGTTCTTATTCCAGCAGGACGAGGATCCTTTGGTTTGTCTTTTTTAGAAGTCGTGACTCAATAAACTTCATTTTCCCTCGGGACGGGAAAAACGTGGTCTCGTTTTCACTCGAAGCAAGGCGACTTTTTTTCACTTCACGCATTCTTTAATTTAGCGTTAATCATTAATTACATTAAAATTCACAAGACGATTTAATGTCTATAATTATTATACACATTGAAATCACTCCATTAAGATCTAAACCCGATGATGTTGATTAAAACCAAGGGTAATTTTCCCCGGGACACAGTCCATGGCGACGTCCATCACCACTGTCCTCCTTATTCACCATTTTCCATCTGTTATGGTGGCCCTGTAAATCACTTTCCCTCACTCTCCACCGGAACAGTTACGACACTTCTTATGAAATGAGGCCTATATTAATCCTTGGGGGCCCCCGTGAACGCCATTTTCCTGGTTCCATGTTTCCCCACCCTCCCACTCATTCAAACACTGCCGCCCCCTCGGCCCCAGCTCGACCATACCCCCGCACATCTCACAGGGCCGGGAAAACCCAGTTCTTCCTTTCAAAATACAAATATTTTTTTGACCCAAATCAACACATTAAACACTTTGGGCACACAGCTTGGGAATTAAATTTCCACACTGCGGCCGGGGGGAAAAGTCGTTGTTAGACGACTTAAATTGTGTCTTCCTCCACGAAAAATTTCTAGCCCTCTCTGGTTTGCGCGCTGTTTTCCATGGGTCTTACTACAATTTTTTCTTGCATTACTCGGTCAGGTCTTCAATTCACCGTGTTACCCCCTTAATTTCATCTGCACTGGTTGAAACCTTTTAATTTCAAAGGGGAAATTTAAATTTTTAATGGTACGCAAAATTCCTGACCGACACAACATTTTGCGTTTCTGACAACGGGGTTTTCATGTAACTACTTCCCCCCAAAGGGCCCACAAGTTCATGTTTTTTCAGTACAATTAACAAAAATTTTTACCGGTTGAATGTTCTGTGGGTTTTACTGCCCTGGTGCACCATAAAAGTGTTCACGTAGTGTAAAGATTTTTTTACCCGCACACGGACCAATGAGAAAATTACCTTTTTTAACAGCTTGAACTTTATCACCAAATGCGGTCAGTTATTGTAACCCCCACATTTCCCCTGGGGATTATCTCTATAGTAGGTGGAGCTTCTAACCTTCGTCCCCCTATTAGGTGAGAGGGGCGGAAATTCCACGTCGGGGGTGCGCTCAGTATGACAGAGGGCGATTGTTTACCCGTTCTCTCCCCCACCAAACTGCATGGGAATTCCTCCAAATTAATTCTCTTTTTGTGTAGCACCTTTTCGAAGACAATTTTTCATTGAAACCCATCTTCCCTTTTTTCATCCTCCCTGCCGGGGCTCTGGGAGTAATAAATTTTCCCGACACAAACCCCCGCTGGGGCAACAAGACTGTACATACACCTTATTTAATTATCAAGTGTTTTGCACCCGCTACAAAATTGGTGGATTATCTGAGATCATCCTTTGGGCAGGATCCCTAGCTCAAATTTCCGGAAAAAAGTTATGAACTGTTTTGCAGCAATCCTGAGCCACTTCTAGATGAACAGCCCTGTACTGTACAAGTAAATAACTACATACCCTTCAAGGGGAAAACCACTGAAGTACCTGTTAAAAATGAATGGCCCACTATAGCCCACTCCAGTCCCCATAAATGGTTTTACCAACTGCAAAGCTTCCTTTGGGCAAGGTGGAGGACCTGGGTACATGAGTTTGGCATCCACCCCGCGACATTTACACACGACTTGATAACCCTTTTTCACTTTGCGTCCTTGTGAAAACCAGAAGGTTTCCCGAATACATTTAAGGTATCCTTTCCCCACCGTGCTCACGTTATTATGGGCATTAAAGACAATCAAGGTTGTCAGGTGATGAGTTTTGGGGAGCAAGATAGGTGCTTTGCTATTCCCCCCCCCAATTTAGCATTTTGTAACCTGCCTCTGACCTAATTTCTCATCCCCTAAAGCAGCCCCAGCTTTTCTATATTGAGCCTTTTACAATTTTTCCGTCCACATTAATTTAAACTCATCCCTGTAGGTTTCTTCTTGTACCCTCTGTACCAGTATTTTAGGGGGGGGGAAAATTTTAAAAGAATTCATCTACTTTAAATTTAAACCTAACCTTTTCACGCTAATCGCTTGGTAAGGAAGAATACCTATTATGTCAAAGGCTAAGGAGGGACACGACGGAGCGGTGTCACCGTAATTTTTGCGAGCAAAAATGGCCTTTTGCACCGGCCCGTTAATTTTGTCCACCCCCCAAATTGGCCCCTTTTTAAACCCCGATAAAGCACTCACAAATTTTTTTATATTCAAGCCTTTTGACAGGAAGTCAGCCGATTCTCGTCACCCGGAATGTGATTAAAGGGTTAAAAATGTGACCCCAAAAATGTTATATTTCTCCCGCATTTTGTTGATTTTCAGGACCGTTTTTTTACTACCCACTTTTCGTTACCATACGAATCCTTTTTAAAGGGTACCTCGTTTTTCAACCAAATTATGGTGCGCTGATATTTTACTCTCGAATTTATTTCTTAATAAAGGCTAATTTTACACCTACAAAATGGCCGTTAAAATTTCCCAAAGAGGTAAGGTACGTGATTTGATTGGAGCCCCCTTTCCTTAGACATAAAAAAGAAATGGCACTATTTTATTGAAGGAACGACTGCCCATATGCTAATTTCGAAGATCGCAAAAATGTGGAGACATTTCTCCATCTTTACTCCCAAAAAAAGTGGGAACTCCTCATTGGTAATTTTTTCAATTCACCTATTAGTTTTTCCCACCTTTTAACAAATTTTTCCCCAGGTAGGGTTTTATCCCAACACACTTAAGCTTCCATGCTTCTTGTATCAACAATTTTTCCTTTTTTGGTAGTGGGGACACAACTATGGGTCGAAGCATTTTTAAACTTCCGCAAGTAAGACTCTTGGTTAATTTTTTGGGCATGCGTGTTATTAGACTTTAACGATAACAAGTCCTCTCGTGTCCCAAGTCAGCCCAGCCCCTTACTATATTTAGACACTTCAAAATCCAGGTTTTTTTTTTATTATTTTCCCTTAACTGGACGAATTACTGTTCCTTTCCTCAGGGGCTATTTCACCTTGCATATTCATTACCCCCCCATAATGCTCATTAGTTCCTCTTCAGTAGCTCACCCCCAGGAAAATTTTCCACATAAAAAGTTTACCCCCCTTACCCCCCAGTGGACCCCCTACACTTAAAGTGGCATTATCGTTGCCCGGAGTAGGGAAAGGGCTGGGGGTAGCCCCCAAACAAAAAACCCCTGAAACGAAAATCTTCAGGGGGGCTAAGGGGTCACTAGGGTTTCGGGCCATAAGAACCCAGTGCAATCCCCGGTAGCCTCCTGCAGGGCCCCTCTCAGGAAAGCTTTACTTATTCTGCCGTAAAGGCAAAATTTTTAACCCTGAAGTTTAATAATATTCTCCCAGTTTTTCCGTCAATGACGGACCTGTCATCAAAAACAGTCATTAAACTAGGTACATTTTTGTTACTCCCCGGCACACAATTAAACACAATTCTCAGAGGAGTGGTCTTTGAACCTTTTTCACTCCCTGATTGGCAAATAGGACCTAAAAACTGGGGTTCTCGGGAGGTACCCCTCTAAATTTTTTTTATTTTAAATGCTTATTAATTTTTCATCGTAAACAGTCAACAGTTCTGGGGCTTCTCATTCGTGGGGCTGAGCCTTTAAAACGTCCATACGCCATCCGGGAAATTTGTTGGAGGTCGGATGGTTCGCTTCCACCCGGGAAATCTCACCCAGATTGTCAATTTAAATTTAAACTCCCTTTTGGTATGTTCTTGAGTAAAGGGAATCATCTGGACTTTTTTCTTTACATTACCCCATGCTGTCCAATTCCCAAAATTTATACACAGGTTCAACTTATCCTCTTTGAAGTATATTTTATGGAGTGATTTTCATGAGTAAGAACAGTACTGTATTTATGGCTTCCCCCCAGTCATTCATTTCAGTACGAGGAAGCCCGCCATACATCACGGACCTCCTGGGTCCTTAGAAGGGGACTCCCCCCTTTCTTTGTCATCCCCAAAGGTGGCATAATGGTCACTACCTATCAAAAAAAACTATTGGCCCCCCAGAATCATTATTTACACCCGAAGTGCCAAATTTACCTTACTTAAAGCCCTTTTAGTAGCGTTTTTTCCAAGCCCCAGTAATATTTTCTCTGGAGCCATCCACAATTACGGCATTAATACATTTTTCTCATTGCCCCGCCGACAGTTACATAAACAGTGCGTATGCCGGCCTTCTTATTCGAGAGAAAGCCAGTAATTGAGTATAGCAAGTCTCCCTTTGTACCTTCTTCCCATTAAGGCAATTAGTTTTATGAAAGGGACTTTGACCCCCGATCCAGTAATGCGTTACGTTTGGATTTCGCCCTTTATCATTAAACACCACATCCAAACAGGTAAAGCTACCCCAGCTAGGCCATCAAAACCGAATTAGCTCAAACTTTACGTTGGCTACTGTGTTCCCCGGTTATTAAAAACATCAGTACTTTGTTACCATCATTACGATTAATTTTGCCCTTCACATAGCTATTGCTGCTTTTCCTTGTTTTACTGATAACAAAAGGTGCAAATTAGCACGGAATCCCTTACATTAGATTTCCTAGACACCTAATACATCTAGCAAGCTCTTCCAAACTTTCCCCTTTAAAATTCCTGAATTATAGCATTTCAGTTTTTAGAGAAAAGATACCCTTTCGAAGATAAATCTCTCCTTTCTTTGCCTGACCTTATCAATGGGCTACCCTTTTGGGTCTTCCTCCTCTTCTTTGATGTGGGAACCACATTCTGGCCCCTTCACTTGATATGTGCCTACGTAACCCCTTTAGTAGGTGACTTTGATTATTGATATTGGATAAAGTTTCCTTTTTTGGAACTTGACAGGGCACTGGGGGTCTGTAGACGGGGATTCCTAGAGGGGAAGGGGTTGGCTGGCGAGTTGGACAATTAGGGTCCCCGCAGGCCCACTCTTTTTTCTTCCAAAACCAAGTAACCCTTGTGTTCTGTAGATAGCACTTAAATGTCTTGGGTTCAATTATTCTGAATAAGGGATCAACAACCACTTGCTCCCTCCAATCATATTTATTTTCTCAAGGTCTTTAAAAGTGCTTTTTATTTGTCCTAAAATTTCTGTAAGCGTTAGGTTTGATCTGGAGTCTTCAAGCAGCCAAATTAGCTACTAATCCCCTACTTTGCTCCAAGTTACCCTAAGGACCTCCCCAAAAACCCAAAGCCTCACATAGGAGTCCTACATTTGGGAATCTTGTATGAGAACATCGCTCTCCCCTTACTTGTCCCTTTAAATAAAATTTTGGGAAACTTTCAAGATCACTCCTATCATGTACGATGCTTTTAAAAATAGACCAAAACTCCCCAGTTTTTTTCCTGGATTAACCAAAGGGGCTAATTCTGGGAGTTTTGGTAACAAACCCCGATTTTCCTTTCTAGGTTGACCAACAAAAATTTTTTACACCCCTTTCCTTCTCAAAGCCTTTTTTTTTTCGGGCACAATGTTGTCCCCCGTCATAAAATTGTCCGGGAGCCGCTCCTTTTAGCATCATCTGCACAATTCACCAGAAATCGCCCCACAGTCCCCTTTTAACCCAATTTTATGACTCAACTACTTTCTAAGGCATCTGGGGGTTGCTTTAAAACAAGGGTTTACCCTTTCTTGTCTCATTAACTCCAACACTTGTTGTAGATTTTTAAAATGACCTCCGAGCCCGAGTATGCTTTCTTTTCTTTTGGGATCCATGGCCTTTCCAGCCCACTAAATTTCCCAGACCCCCCCATGGTTTGGGAATTAAAAAATCACCATTATACAACTTAAGAGACACCTTGTAGATAATTCTTCACTTTACTCTTGTATAAATCCTAGCCACCCATGTGCTAGTAATTAATTTTGGGGTAATTTTTCCCACCACACACTGATTATATTTGTACCCTACACCCACTTTCTTTAAACATCACTTAATTTTAAAATAATTTAAATTTAATTTAATTTTTTTTACTGATTGCATCTGGGTTTTAAAGGGCCACGGGGAATATGAAATTTTATGGGTGATTACTTTTTACAACCTCAACATTCAGTTACGATAATCTCCTTTTGGGGACAACATATTGTTTCCGTAGTCACCCCTAAACATGTAGAAAACTTCACCCTGGGCACTGCAGGTGGGCCCACCCTCACAATCTTTTCCTATCTATCCCAGCCCGTAAAATTGGGGAGCAAACCCCCAAGTACGGCACACTAATTTTTTGTGGACTGAATAGATTAATTTGTTTTTAAGGGAAGAAGGGGGGGGGGGGTAGGTTAACTGGGAAACCACCAAGGAAAAACCTTGTACATAATCCCACCACTTTCCAATATTCTCTGGTGGGCATTGAGGGTGGATCACCCCTACCCCATCCAATTAAAACTACCAAAAGGCCAGAAAAAAATCTTTAAATAGAAAGGTTACTTAATGTGGGTGATTGATGTCCTTTTTTCCTCCCTTTTACCATCTTATTTTTGATGTCCCGCTACCCAAAAAAGGTTCTTATTTCCCCAGGATGAGGTTCCGTTTGGGTTTTTCCGGTTTAGAAGTCGGACTCAATAAAATTTACTTCCCCGGGCGGGGGCAACGGGTTAGCGTGTTCACCGAACAAGGCGACTTTTTTCACTTCATGCATTCCTTAACTTTTCGTAGTATCATTAATTTCATTTCAATTCACAAGATGATTTAATGTCTCAAATTATTATACACATTTGAGATCATCCTTAAGTCTGAGACGATGAGTATATTAAACCCAAGGGGAATTTTCCCCCGGGACAAGCCATGGCGATGCGCCCTCCCCACCGGTCCTACCCTTATTCCCATTTACCACTCTTTACCGTGGTCCCATAAATTTCCCTTCCCTCACTCTCCCCCCGGAACTTTTTCGACCAATTTTTAAAAGAGGGCATATTTAAACCTTAGGGGCCCCCGTGAACCCAATTTCCTGGTTCCCTGCTTTCCCAGCCCCTCACTACATTTTAAAAAACTCCCGCCCCCCGTGCCCCACTCGCCTATACCCCGACAGCGCCCCGGCGCAGCGGGGGGCCCAGTTTGGTTTTATTCAAAATACAAATACTTTGACCAAACAACACATTAAACACTTATTTGGCACACAGCTTTGGGGAAAATTTAAAAAATTTCCCCAACATACACAATTTATAATTAATGAGTGAGGGCATTTTGGATGATAGAGAATCAGTTACAGTTAAGTGTCAAAATTTGATGCTATTATCGTCTTAGCACATACAGTTGCTAGGGGCGTATTATACTCCAGACAGGGACAAGTTTTAGTATAGAAAGTCACAAGGTACCATTTTCATACTGAAGTCACCTGAAGACCTGTTTTTATCATGATAGTCACTATTGAACCCTTCTTAGGCATGACCCCATAAGGCACCTGAGTAGTGAAAGACTCACTAAATAATTTTTTTGGCATGACAGTCGCATGGTTTTCATTTACTAATAGGGACCTTTAATGATGATCGTCACTAGGTACTTATCATAGTGCATGGGAGCATACTTACATAGTGCATGGCAGTCACTACATTACTGTTTTAGATCGTCAGAAACACTAGGGTTCCTGTGTTAGTGCAATAAGCAACTAAGTTACCTAGGGTATGCCTGGGGTATACCTGAAGAGGGTTTCGGAGGTCAACGCCCCCGCCGGCCGGTCTGAGACCAGGCCTCGGGGTGAATCAGGGTCTGATCAACTAGTCTGTTACTGCTGGCCGCACACAAACTAACGTACGAACTACAGCCCGGCTGGTCAGGTACTGACTTTAGGTGCCTGTCCAGTGCATTCTTGAAGACAGCCAGGAGTCTATTGGTAATCCCCCTTATGTATGCTGGGAGGCAGTTGAACAGTCTTGGGCCCCGGACACTTATTGTGTTGTGTGTCAGTGTACTAGTGGCGCCCCTGCTTTTCTTTGGGGGAATGCTGCATCTCCTGCCGAGTCTTTTGCTTTCATAGGGAGTGATTTTCGCGTGCAGGTTTGGTACCAATCACTCCAGGACCTTCCAAGTGTATATTATCTTGTATCTCTCTCGCCTGCGTTCTAGGGAGTACAGGTTGAGGAACTTCAACCATTCCCAGTAATTCAGGTGCCTTATCGTACTTAAGTGCGCCTTGAAAGTTCTCTGTACACTCTCCAGGTCTGCAATTTCGCCTGCCTTGAAGGGGCAGTTAGTGTACAGCAGTATTCCAGCCTAGAGAGAACAAGCATTTTGAAGAGAATCATGTGCTTGGCATCCCTTGTTTTGAAGGTTCTCATTACCCATCCTATCATTTTCCTAGAAGATGCGGTAGATATATTATTGTGGTCTTTGAAGGCGAGACCCTCTGACATTATCACTCCCAGGTCCTTCACATTATTTTTCCGCTCTATTGTATGGTTAGAATTTGTTGTATACCCTGATACAGTTTTAATTTCCTCAAGTTTTCCATATCTGAGTAGTTGAAATTTCTCTTCATTGAACTTCATATTGTTTTGAATGGCCCATTTGAAGATTTGGTTGATGTCCGCTTGAAGTCTTGCGGTGTCTTTGATGGAGGTCACTGCCATGGTAATTTGGGTATCATCCGCAAAGGAAGACACGGAGCTATGGCTTACATCTCTATGTCAGATACGAGGAATAGGAATAGGATGGGGGCGAGTACTGTGCCTTGTGGAACAGAGCTTTTCACCGTAGCTGCCTCAGACTTTACTCTGTTTACTATTACTCTTTGTGTTCTATTTGTAAGGAAGTTATAGATTCATCTACCAACTTTTCCTGTTATTCCTTGGTCACACATATTGTGTGCTATTACACCATGGTCACACTTGTAGAAGGCTTTTGCAAAGTCTGTGTATACTACATCTGAATTTTGTTTATCCTATCCAGCATCCAGGACCTTGTCATAATGGTCCAGTAGCTGGGACAGACAGGAGCGACCTGCTCTAAACTCGTGTTGGCCTGTGTAATTGATGGATATGTAGGTGGATGGCGATCTTGCTTCTTAGAACCCATTCAAAGATTTTTATGATATGGGATGTTAGTGGTATCGGTCTGTAGTTCTTTGCAATTACTTTACTGGTGTTGTTATCATGTCGTCCCCCTTCCCATGACTTTTCTGTCCTCCAATGTTGTTAGGTCTAATTCTATCAGTCTCTCTTCATAGTTCATGCCCCTTAGCTCAGGAACAAGTCTTGTTGCATACTTCTCCACTTTCCCCAGTTCCGTAATGTGCTTGTTCAGGTGTGGGTTCCATACTGGTACTGAGTATTCCAAGATGGGTCTTACGTATGTTGTTCAAAGGGACCAGAATGTCTTTTCGTTGAGATTCCTGAAGGCTATTCTTAGAATTACCAGATGAGAATTGGCTGCAGAAGTTATTAGTCTGATGTGAGCCTCTGGCAATATACTGAGCACTATACTCACCTCAAGCTGTTCCTTGAATTATTGGGAAGTTACATTTGGTGGCTCTTTATACAACCTCGATGACAAAGTTTTGGTTTTCAATCTTCACAACCAAAAGTCAACTACATCATTTGTGGTGTTCAGTAATTCTAAGCAAATGAGCGACTTTGTAACATACAGGCCAATCTCCCCTTGTTGCTTCTTAGAACCCATTCAAAGATTTTTATGATATGGGATGTTAGTGGTATCGGTCTGCAGTTCTTATTGCACCTAAATGAGTTGTACCCATGACACTAGTGATAGGTCACTGTGTTAGTACATGACACTAGTGATAGGTCACTGTGTGTTAGTACATGACACTAGTGATAGGTCTCTGTATGTTAGTACATGACACTAGCGATAGGTCTCTGTGTGTTAGTACATGACACTAGTGATAGGTCTCTGTGTGTTAGTACATGACACTAGTGATAGGTCTCTGTGTGTTAGTACATGACACTAGTGATAGGTCACTGTGTGTTAGTACATGACACTAGTGATAGGTCTCTGTGTTAGTACATGACACTAATGATAGGTCTCTGTGTGTTAGTACATGATACTAGTGATAGGTCACTGTGTGTTAGTACATAATACTAGTGATAGGTCACTGTGTGTTAGTACATGACACTAGTGATAGGTCACTGTGTGTTAGTACATGACACTAGTGATAGGTCACTGTGTGTTAGTACATGACACTAGTGATAGATAGGTCACTGTGTGTTAGTACATGACACTAGTGATAGAGAGGTCACTGTGTGTTAGTACATGACACTAGTGATAGGTCTCTGTGTGTTAGTACACGACACTAGTGATAGATAGGTCACTGTGTGTTAGTACATGACACTAGTGATAGGTCTCTGTGTCTTAGTACATGACACTAGTGATAGGTCACTGTGTGTTAGTACATGACACTAGTGACAGGTCACTGTGTGATAGTACACGACACTAGTGATAGGTCACTGTGTTAGTACATGACACTAGTGACAGGTCACTGTGTTAGTACATGACACTAGTGATAGGTCACTGTGTGTTAGTACATGACACTAGTGACAGGTCACTGTGTTAGTACATGACACTAGTGATAGGTCACTGTGTGTTAGTACATGACACTAGTGATAGATAGGTCTCTGTGTGTTAGTACACGACACTAGTGATAGATAGGTCTCTGTGTGTTAGTACATGACACTAGTGATAGATAGGTCACTGTGTGTTAGTACATGACACTAGTCATAGGTCTCTGTGTGTTAGTACATGACACTAGTGATAGCTCACTGTGTGTTAGTACATGGCACTAGTGATAGATAGATCACTGTGCGTTAGTACATGACACTAGCGATAGGTCACTGTGTGTTAGTACATGACACTAGTGATAGATAGGTCTCTGTGTGTTAGTACATGACACTAGTGATAGGTCACTGTGTGTTAGTACATGACACTAGTGATAGATAGGTATATGTGTGTTAGTACATGACACTAGTGATAGGTCACTGTGTGTTAGTACATGACACTAGGATAGATAGATCACTGTGTGTTTTGTACATGACACTAGTGATAGTCACTGTGTGTTAGTAATGACACTAGTGATAGATCACTGTGTGTTGTTTCATGACACTAGTGATAAAGGTTCACTGTGTTAGTACATGACACTAGTTTATAGGTCACTTGTGTTAGTACATGGCACTAGTGGATAGGTCACTGTGTGTTAGTACATGACACTAGTGATAGATAGGTCACTGTGTGTTAGTACATGACACTAGTGATAGGTCACTGTGTGTTAGTACATGACACTAGTGATAGATAGGTCTACTGTGTGTTTAGGACAGACACTAGTGATAGATAGGTCACTGTGTGTTAGTACATGACACTAGTGATAGGTCACTGTGTGTTAGTACATGACACTAGTGATAGGTCTCTGTGTGTTAGTACATGACACTAGTGATAGGTCACTGTGTTAGTACATGACACTAGTGATAGGTCACTGTGTGTTAGTACATGACACTAGTGATAGGTCACTGTGTGTTAGTACATGACACTAGTTTATAGGGTTCAAATGGTGTGTTAGTACATGACACTAGTGATAGGTCCCCTGTGTTTAGTACATGACACTAGTGAGAGGTCACTGTGTGTTAGTACATGACACTAGTGATAGGTCTCTGTGTGTTAGTACATGACACTAGTGATAGATAGGTCACTGTGTGTTAGAACATGACACTAGTGATAGGTCACTGTGTGTTAGTACATGACACTGGTTTTATAGGTCACTGTGTTTTGGTACATGACATAGGGGATAGGTCACTGTGTGGTTAGTACATGGGCACTAGTGATAGGTCACTGTGTTAGTACATGACACTTGTGATAGGTCATTGTGTTGTTAGTACTGACACTAGTGATACGTTTACTGTGTTAGTACATGACACTAGTGATAGGTCACTGTGTGTTAGTACAAAGACATAGTGAAGGTCACTGTGTTAAAGGGCATGGCACTAGTGATAGGTCACTGGTTTTGTTAGTACATGACACTAAATGATAGGTCATTGTGTTAGTACATGACACTAGTGATAGGTCACTGTGTGTTAGTACATGACACTAGTGATAGGTCACTCTGTGTTAGTACATGACACTAGTGATAGGTCACTGTGTTAGTACATGACACTAGTGATAGGTCACTGTGTGTTAGTACATGACACTAGTGATAGATAGGTCACTGTGTGTTAGAACATGACACTAGTGATAGGTCACTGTGTTAGTACATGACACTAGTGATAGATAGGTCACTGTGTGTTAGTACATGACACTAGTGATAGGTCTCTGTGTGTTAGTACACGACACTAGTGATAGATAGGTCACTGTGTGTTAGTATATGACACTAGTGATAGATAGGTCACTGTCTGTTAGTACATGACACTAGTGATAGGGGCTCTGTGTGTTAGTACATGACACTAGTGTGGATAGGTCACTGTATGTTAGTTTCATGCACTAGTGATAGGTCACTGTTGTGTTTTGTACATAAACACTAGTGACAGGTCACTGTGTGATAGTACATGACACTAGTGATAGGTCACTGTGTGTTAGTACATGACAACTAGAGAAGGTTCAATGTGTTAGTACATGACAAATAGTGATATGTCACTGTGTGTTGTACATGACACTAGTGACAGGTCACTGTGTTAGTACATGACACTAGTGATAGGGCACTGTTGTGTTAGTACATTGGCATAGTGATAGATTGGGGCTCTGTGTTTAGTACATGACACTAGTGATAGATAGGTCTCTGTGTGTTGTCATGACACTAGTGTGGAAAAGGTCCTATGTGTTAGTACATGACACAGGAAAAATAGGCCTGTGTGTTTGTACATGACACTAGTGATAGGGCACTGTTTTTAGTACTGACACTAGTGATAGGGCTCTGTGTGTTAGTAATTACCTATTTTTATAGATGGCTCTGTGTGTTGTACATGACACTGTATAGGTTTCTGTGTGTTAGAAAATGAACTGTGTAGTAGGTCACTGGGGGTTTTGTACATGACACTAGGTGTGGTACTGTGTGTTGTACATGGGCACTGTGATGGTCACTGTTTTTTTGTACTGACATTGATGGGCACTGTGTGTTAGTACATGACATAGGTAGGTACTGTGTGTTTGTCATGACACTAGTGTAGGTACCTTGTGTTGTACTGACAATTGTGATAGTATGTCACTGTGTGATAAATGCTTAGTGTGTGGTCACTGTGTGTTAGTACATGACCTAGTGATAGGTCACTGTTTGTTTAGTACATGCATAGTGATAGGTACTTTT
>NC_069433.1:43481355-43504521 GCF_026875155.1 Cherax quadricarinatus | reverse complement strand
TGACCTACTATCACTAGGTCATGACAAAACACACATGACCTATCACTAGTGTCAGTACTAAACCCCAGTGACCATCACTAGTGTCAACTAAACACAGTGACCTATCACTAGTGTCATGTACTAACACAGTGACCTATCACTAGTGTCATGTACTAACACACAGAGACCTATCACTAGTGTCATGTACTAACACACAGTGACCTATCACTAGTGTCATGTACTAACACACAGTAACCTATCACTAGTGTCATGTCCTAACACACAGTGACCTATCTATCACTAGTGTCATGTACTAACACACAGTTACCTATCACTAGTGTCATGTACTAAGACACAGTGACCTATCACTAGTGTCATGTACTAACACAGTGACCTATCACTAGTGTCATGTACTAACACACAGTGATCTATCACTAGTGTCATGTACTAACACACAGTGACCTATCACTAGTGTCATGTACTAACACACAGTGATCTATCTATCACTAGTGTCATGTACTAACACACAGAGACCTATCTATCACTAGTGTCATGTACTAACACACAGTGACCTATCACTAGTGTCATGTACTAACACACAGAGACCTATCTATCACTAGTGTCATGTACTAACACACATTTGACTATCGCTAGTGTCATGTACTAACAAAACAGTGACCCTATCTATCACTAGTGCCATGTACTAACACACAGTGAGCTATCACTAGTGTCATGTACTAACACACAGAGACCTATGACTAGTGTCATGTACTAACACACAGTGACCTATCTATCACTAGTGTCATGTACTAACACACAGAGACCTATCTATCACTAGTGTCATGTACTAACACACAGTGACCTATCACTAGTGTCATGTACTAAACACAGTGACCTGTCACTAGTGTCATGTACTAACACACAGTGACCTATCACTAGTGTCATGTACTAACACAGTGACCTGTCACTAGTGTCATGTACTAACCCCACAGTGCCTATCACTAGTGTCGTGTACTATCACACAGTGACCTGTCACTAGTGTCATGTACTAACACACAGTGACCTATCACTAGTGTCATGAGCTACTCAAGTCCCAATATGACTCAGTTTTTAGCAAGCCGCTAACCAGACTGTGAGTCGAAGATCAAAATGAATTTTTTATGAGAGAGCCACAAAATTTGATTAACACAAGCCTATCCGATGTTATCCTGACGCCAATTGACTTCGAACAGGCGATAAATGACATGCCCATGCACTCTGCTCCAGGGCCAGACTCATGGAACTCTGTGTTCATCAGGAACTGCAAGAAGCCCCTATCACGAGCCTTTTCCATCCTATGGAGAGGGAGCATGGACACGGGGGTCGTCCCACAGTTACTAAAAACAACAGACATAGCCCCACTCCACAAAGGGGCAGTAAAAGCAACAGCAAAGAACTACAGACCAATAGCCCCTAACATCCATATCATAAAAATCTTTGGGAAAAGGGTCCCAAGAAGCAAGATCACCACGCATCTAGAAACCATCAGTTACAAAACCCCGGGCAACATGGGTTTAGAACAGGTCGCTCCTGTCTGTCTAAAATATTGGCCCCACTACGACAAGGCCAAATGCACTGAAGACAAAAAGAAGAGATGTAAAAAATTTACAGACTTTGAAAAAGCCTTCGCCAATTTGGCCCATGGGTAATAGCGCACAAAATGGTGCAAAAGGAAAATAACGGGAAAAGTCGGTCGTGGATCTAAAATTTCCTCAAAAACAGAACCGGAGAGTCGTCAACAGATAAAGCCCGGGGCAGCACGGGAAAAGCTCTGTTCCACAAGGCACAGTACTCGCTCCCATCTTGTTCTATCTTATATCCGACATAACAAGGTGTCAGCACAGCACCGTGTTTTTCCTTTGCAGATGACCCCCAAATCTGTATGACAGTGTTTTCCCTTGAGACACGCAAAGCTCCGGCGACATCAACCAAATCTTTCAGGGGTACAGAAAACAATTGAATTCAAGATGAAATTTCAATTACTCAATTGGTAAACATGAAAAAATTTAAATCTTCATCAAGTCAAAAAAATTCTGGCCAAAAAAATAGAGCGAAAAAACCAACGTCAAAGCCCTGGGGTGATCATGTCGGGGGATCTCACCTTAAAGGGACCATAACATTGTATCAATCGCATCTGCAAAAAAAATGACGGGTTTGGAAAAATGAGAACCTTCAAAACTGGGGACCCCAAGCCATGATGCACTTCAGGTACTTTTTTCTATCGGGCTGGAATATCGCTGCACACAACAGCACCTTTAAAGGCGATGAAATTGCCGACCTAAAAAAATTTCAAAAATTTTCAGGGCGCGCATAACGGAGATAAAACACCTCAATTTTTGGGGACGTTTTAGGTTCCTAAAACCTGTATTCCTGGAACGCGGAGGGGGATACATGATTATATCACCGGAAAACCTGAGGGATGTACCGAATTGCACACAAAAAACACCCCCTACGAAGCAAAAAACTTTGGGAGCATGCACCATCCCCCCAATGAAAAGAGGGGGGTCATAGCACGTTAAGAACCCCTACAATAAGTGTCAGGGGCCCGAGACTTTCAAATTTCCTCCCAGCACACATAAGGGGGGTTACCAAAAACCCCTGGGAGTCTTCAAAACTGGGATGGACAACACCTTTAAAACAGTTCCCGGGCGCCGGGCTGGCTGTTTGTTGGTTTGCGTGCAGCCAGCAGCAAAAACTGGTTGTCAGGCCTGATCCCCAGGGGGGCCTGGTTCAGACCGGGCCGCGGGGGCGTTTTACCCCGGAACTCTCTCCATCTCCAGGTAATCTAAACACAGAGACCATCACTAGGTTGTACTAACACACAGGACCTTCTATCATAGGGATTACTAAACACGGACCTATCATAGTGTCATGTATAAAAACACAGTGACCATTATCATAGTGTCATGTACTAACACACATGACCTAATTTTCACTGTGTATGTATAACCACAGGACCTATCACAGTGTATGACTAACACACAGTGACCCATCATAGTGTCATGTATAACACAAAAAGTGATACATTAGTATTATGTCTAACAAACCCCTGACCATCCTAGACATTACTAACACACAGAGACCTTCACTAGGTCATGTTAAAACCAGAGACCTTCAATATGTCAGTACTAACACACAGGACCTTCAATAGTGCATGTACAAACACAGTGACCTATCACTAGTGCTGTACTAACACAAGTGACCTATCACTATTTTTTACTAAAACCCGTGACCCATCACTATGTCATGTACTAAAACGTGACTCACTAGTGTATGTATAACACAGGACCTATCACTAGTTCATGACTAACACCAGTGACCTATCATAGTGTCATGTACTAACAAAGAGACCTACATATGTATGTACTACACACAGAGACCTATCATGTGTCTGTACTAACACACAAAATATCGTAGTGTATGTACTAACATACGAGACCTATCATAGTGCAGTATAACACACAGTGACCCACACTGTGTCATGTACAACACAGGACCTATCCCCCGTGTCAGGGTACAAACCATTTAGGGGCAATAAAACTGCGAAAAGATCCCCTAACATCCCCCATCATAAAAAACTTTGAATGGGTTTAAGAAACAAAGGGGGGGATTGGCCTGTATGTTACAAAAATCCTCATTTTCTTAGAATTATGAAAACCCCAAATGATGTAGTTGACTTTTGGGTTTTGGGAAAATTGAAAACCCAAAAATTTGTCATCGAGGTTGTATATAAGCCCCAAATGTAACTTCCCCCAAAAAAAGGAACGCTTGTTGGTAGTTTAAATGTCGTATATTGCCAGAGGGTCCATCAGTAATAACTTCGCAGCCAAATTCATCTGGTAATTCTAAGAATAGCCTTCAGGTCTCAAAGAAAAGACATTTGGTCCCTTTGAACAAAATCGAAGACCATCTTGGAATCTCAGTACCAGTATGGACCCACACCTGAAAAAGCACATACGGAATGGGGAAAGTGGAGAAGATGCAACAAGGGCTTGTTCCTGACTAAGGGGGATGAACTATGAAGAGAGACTGATAGAATTAGACCTAACAACTTGGAGGCAGAAAAAGTCTGGGAAAAGGGGGGACATTTAAAAAACACCAGTAAAGTAATTGCAAAAAACTACAGCCGATACCAAAATCCCCTATCATAAAAATCTTTGAATGGGTTCTAAGAAGCAAGATCGCCTCCCCTACATACCCACAATTACAAGGCCCAACGATTTTTGAGCAGGCGCTCCTGCTGCCCACTCTGGACCATTATGCAAGGGCCGGTGTGGTAGGAAAAAACAAAATACAGATGTGTATACACAGACTTTTCAAAAGCCTTCTACAAGTGTCCAGGTGTAAAGCACCAATATGTGGACCAAAGGAAAAACAGGAAAAGTTGGTAGGAATCTATAACTTCCTTACAAATAGAACACAAAAAGTAAAAGTAAAAAAGAGTAAATCTGAGGCACTACGGTGAAAAGCTCTGTTCCCCAAGGCCAGACCGCCCCCACCTATTTCCCATTCCCCGTACTGAATGAATGTAAGCCATCTCCCTGTCTTCCCTTTTTGGGTGATACCCAAATTACCCTGGCAGGACCTCCATCAAAGACCAGCAAGGGCTTCAAGGGGCATCAAACCAAATCTTCAAATGGGCCATTCAAAACAATATGAAGTTCAATGAAGAAAATTTCAACTACTCAGATATGGAAAACTTGAGGAAATTAAAAACTGTATCAGGGTATACAACAAATTCTAACCATACAATAGAGCGGAAAAATAATGTGAAGGACCTGGGAAGTGATAATGTCAGGGGGTTTCGCCTTAAAAGACCACAAAAATATATCTACCGCATCTTCTACGAAAATGATTTGGATGGGTAATGAGAACCTTCAAAACAAGGGATGCCAAGCACATGATTCTCTTCAAAATGCTTGTTCTCTCTAGGCTGGAATACTGCTGTACACTAACTGCCCTTCAAGGCAGGCGAAATTGCAGACCTGGAGAGTGTACAGAGAACTTTCAAAAGGCGCACTTAAGTACGATAAGGCACCTGAATTAACTGGGAATGGTTGAAGTTCCTCAACCTGTACTCCTAGAACGCAGGCGAGAGAGATCAAGATAATATACACTTGGAAGGTCCTGGAGTGATTGGTACCAAACCTGCACGCCCAAAATCACTCCCTATGAAAGCAAAGACTCGGCAGGAGTGCAGCATTCCCCCAAAAAAGCAGGGGCGCCACTAGTACACTGACACACAACACAATAAGTGTCCGGGGCCCAAGCTGTTCAACTGCCTCCCAGCATACATAAGGGGGATTACCAATAGACTCTGGCTGTCTTTAAAAGAATGCATTGGACAGGCACCTAAAGTCAGTACCTGACCAGCCGGGCTGTAGTTCGTACGTTAGTTTGTGTGCGGCCAGCAGTAACAGACTAGTTGATCAGACCCTGATTCACCCCGAGGCCTGGTCTCAGACCGGCCGGCGGGGGCGTTGACCTCCGAAACCCTCTTCAGGTATACCCCAGGCATACCCTAGGTAACTTAGTTGCTTATTGCACTAACACAGGAACCCTAGTGTTTCTGACGATCTAAAACACGTAATGTAGTGACTGCCATGAACTATGATAATGTAGTGACTGCCATGCACTATGATAAGTAACCTAGTGACGATCATTCACTTAACAGGTACCTATTAGTAAATGAACCATGCGACTGTCATGCACTAGAAAAATTACTTCAGTGAGTGCCATTCACTACTGCAGGTGCCCTTGATCGGATCATGCACTAAGACAGGTTCAATAGTGACTATCATGCATAAAACAGGTCTTCATGTGACTGTCATGTATGAAAACTGGTACCTTGTGACTTTCATATACTAAAACTTGTACCCTGTGACTGGCATGTACTAAGCTACGTCCCTAGCAACTGTCATGTGCTAAGACTGATAACTAGCATCAAATGTTGACACTCTAACTGTAACTGATTCTCTATCATCCATAAATGCCCTCAACTCATTAATTATAAATTGTGTCATGCTTGTGGAAATTATTTAATTTCCGAAGCTGTAGTGCCTAATAAGTGTTTAATGTGTTGATTTGGGTCAAAATGTATTTGTATTTTGAATGGAACCAACTGGGTTCCCGCTGCGCCGGCGCAGATGTGCGGGGGTATAGGTCGAGCTGGGGCACGGGAGGCGGGAGTGTTTTGAATGTAGTGAGGAGGCTGGGAAAGCATGGAACCAGGAAATTGGCGTTCACGGCGGCCTAAGGATTAATATAGACCTCATTTCATAAGAAGTGTCGTAACTGTTCCTGGTGGAGAGTGAGGGAACGTGATTTATGGGACCACCGTAATAGAGTGGTAAAATGAGTGAATAAGGGTAGGACCGGTGGTGACTGGCGCATCGCCATGGACTGTGTCCCGGGGAAAATTACCCTTGGTTTAATCATCACTCATCAGTCTCAGATCTTAATGGAGTGATCTCTAATGTGTATAATAATTATGAGACATTAAATCATCTTGTAAATTTGGGTAATGTAATTAATGATACTAACGCTAAGTTAAGGGGTTTGCATGAAGTGAAATAAGTCGCCTTGCTTCGGGGGTGAACACGCTAGACCCGTTGTTCCGGCCCGAGGAAAGTAAAGTTTATTGAGTCCGACTTCTAAACCGGACAAACCACGGAACCTCATCCTGCTGGAATAAGAACCGTTTGGTGTAGCAGGACATCGAAATAAGATGGTAAAGGAGGAAATAAGGACATCAATCACCCACAGTTAAGTAACCTTTCTATTTTATAACAGACTAATACTGGCCAGTTAGGTATGTTTTAAATTTGGATAGGTTATGGGTGATCCAGCCCATCAAGTGACCACCAGAGAATATCTGGTAAGTGGTGGGATTATGTACAAGTGTTTTTCCTTGGTGGATATATCCATGTGTAACCTACCCCCCCCCCCCTTCTTTTCCGTTAAACTAATATAATTTTATTCAGTCCACAATTAATTAGTAGTGCCGTACTTGAGGGTGCTACCCAATTTATACTGGTCTTGGATAGATATGGATAAGATTGTGAGGGTCGAGGGACCACCTGCAGTGACCAGAGGTGGTTAAGTTTTCTCACATGTCTTCATGGGTGACTACGGTAAACAATATAGTTGTCTCCCAAGGAGAATACTCGTATACATGCAATGTTGAGGTATGTACAAGTAATCACCCCTATAAAATTTTCCATATCTGCCCGCTGGTCCTTCAAACCAGATGCAATCAGTGAAAAATTAATTGAATTAATTACTTAATAATTAAGTGACTGATTGAAGAAAGTGGGTGTAGGGTACACAAATATAATCAGTCGTGTGGTGGATGATAATTAGCCCAATTAATTACTAGCACATGGGTGGCTAGGATTTATACAAGAGTAAAGTGCAAGAATTACTCTCACAAGGTGTCTACTTAAGTTGTATAATTGGTGATTATTAATTCCCTAACCATGGCTGGGTCTGAGGAAGTTAGTGCGGCTTGGCAAGTCCATGGTTGCCAAAGCAAAGAAAGCACACTCCGGCTCGGAAGGGTCATGTACAAAATCATACAACAAGTGTATGGAGTTAATGAGACAAGAAACGGTAAACCCTGATGAAATTAAAGCTACCCCTAGATGCCTAGAAAGTAGATATGAGTCATATAAATTGTGGTATAAGGACTGTGAGAGCGATCTTCTGGTGAATTGTGCGATGATGCTGAAAGGGAGGGGGCTGCTGGATCAATATTATGACGTGGAGGACAACATTGTGTCCTGCAAAACTAAGGCTTTAGAGAAGGTAAAGGGTGTAAACAATGTTTTGGTCAACCTAGTAAGGAAAATCGAGGTGTGTCTACCAAAACTCCCAGAATTATGCAGCCGGGTTTAATCCAGAGAAAACTGGGAGGAGTTTTGGTCTATCTTTAAAGCAGTCGTACATGATAGGAGTGATCTTGCAAGTGTTACCAAATTATGTATTTAAAGGGACAAGTAAGGGGAGATGCGCATGTTCTCATACAAGCATTCCCAAATGTAGATGACTCCTATAGTGAGGCAGTTGGCTTTTTTGGAGGTCACTTACGGTAACTTGGAGCAAAGTAGGCGGGATCTAGTAGCTAATTTGGCTAGCTTGAAGACTCCAGATCACAACCGTAACAGCTTACAGAAAATTTAGGATCAAACTAGAAAGCACTCTTAAGACCTTGGAGTAATAAATATGATTGGAGGGAGCAGAGTGGTTGTTGAGTGCCTTGATTCAGAATAAATTGAACCACAAGGACAGTAGAGGGGCTATCAAACAGATATCACAAGGGTTACTTCGGGTTGGAAGAAATAAGAGTGGGCCTGCAGGAGCTAATTGTCCAACTGCAGACCAGCCAACCCATTCCCCTCTAGGAATACCACGTCTACAACCCAGGCCTGTTCAAGTTCACAAAGGAAACTTTATCCCAATATCAATAATCATAAGTCACCTACTAAACGGGTTACGTAGGCACATATCAAGTGACAGGGGCCAGTAATAGTGGTTCTCCACATCAAAGCAAGAGGAGGAAGTACCACAATAAAGGGTAGCCCAGTTGATAGAGGTCAGGCAAAGAAAGGAGAGATTGTATCTTCTGCAACGGTACTCATTTCTCTAAGAACTGTAATGCCTATAATTCATGGAATGTTAAAGTGGAAAGATTGGAAGAGCTTGCTAGATGTATTAGGTGTCTAGGAAATCATAATGTAAGGGATTGCCGTGCTAACTTGCACCATTGTTATCAGTATAACAAGGGAAGACAGCACATAGCTATGTGTAAGGGCGGATCTAATCGTAATGATGGTAACAATAGTACTGATAGTGATAATAACCTGGACACAACAGTAGCCAACGTAAAGATTGCAGCTAATGTCGGTAATGATGGCCTAGCTGAGGTAGCTTTACCTGTGTTGGATGTGGTGATTAATGTTTAAACGGGGGGTAAATCCAAAACGGTAACAGCATTACTGGATCAGGGATCAAAAATGTACCTTCAAAAACGTAATTGCCTTAATGGGATGAAGGTACAAAGGGAGATCTTGCTATACTCAAGTTATCTGGCTTTCTCTCGAATAAGAAGGCCCATCATACGACACTTTTTTATGAAACTGTCGGCGGGGAAATGAGAAAAAATGTATTAATGCCGTAATTGTGGTTTGGCTCCAGAGAAAATATTACAATAGGGCTTGGTAAAAACGCTACTGAAAGGCTTTCAAGTAAGGTAAATTTGGCACCTTCTGGTGTTAAAAAATGATTCTGGGGGGCCCAATAGATATTTTGATAGTAGTGACCATTATGCCCCCTTTGTAAAGGGTATGAAAAAGAAATGTGGAGTCCCCTTCTAAGGACCGCAGGAGGTCACGTGATGTATGGCAGGCTTCCTCGTACTGATAATGAATGACGGGAGGAAGCCAAAAAATACAGTTACAGTGTGTCTTACTCATGAAATATCACTCCAGTATAAATATACTTCAATAGAGGATGAAGTTGAACCGGGTGTATAAATTATGGGAATTGGACAGCATAGGGATCAATGTAAATGAAGAAAGTCCAGATAAATTCCTTTACTCAAGAACAATACCAGAAGGATGTTAAATTTGAATCTGACAATACTGGGTGAGACTTCCGTGGAAGCTGAACCATCCAGACCTACCAACTAATTACCGGATGGTATGGACGTTTTAAAGGCTCAGCTCCACGAACTGAGCAAGACACCAGAACTGTTGACTGCTTACGATGAAATATTAATAAGCAGTTAAATAATAAATTTTAGAGGGTACCTCCGAGCAAGCCCAGATTTATGGTCACTATTTGCCACATCACGGAGTGAAGAAAGGTTCTAAGACCACTCCTCTGAGAATTGTGTTTAATTGTATTTGCCAGGAGTAACAAAAATGTACCTAGTTTGAATGACTGTTTGATGACAGGTCCGTCATTGACAGAAAAACTGGGAGACATATTATTAAACTTCAGGGTTAAGAATTATGCCTTTACGGCGGACATAAGTAAAGCTTTCCTGAGAGTGGGCCTGCAGGAGGCTGACCGGGATTGCACTAGGTTCTTATGGCCCGAAAATCCTAGTGACCCACTTAGTCCCCTGAAGACTTTTCGCTTCAGGGGTGTTTTGTTTGGTGCTACCTCCAGTCCGTTCCTACTCCAGGCAACGATAAATGCACACTTTAAGTGTACGGGTGGTCCACTGAGTGGAGTAATGGGTAAACAATTTTATGTGGACAATTTCCTGGGGGTGACGTCTACTGAAGAGGAACTAATGAGCATATATGAAGGGGCTAATGAAATATGCAAGGTGCAAATATGCCCCTGAGGAAATGGAACAGTAATTCGTCCAGTTTAAGGGCTCAAATAAATAAAGACAACCCTGGAGTTGAAGTGTCTAAATATAGTAAGTGGGTGGGACTGACTTGGGACACAGAGAGAGACTTGTTATCGTTAAAGTCTAATAACTACAGCATGCCCAATAAATTAACCAAGAGAGTCTTACTTTTCGGGAAATTTCAAAATGCTTCGATCCCCTAGACTTAGTGTTTCCCCCCTTACCATAAAAGGAAAATTGTTGATACAAGAAGCATGGAAGCTTAAGTGTGCTTGGGATGAAACCCTACCTGAGGAAATTTGGGTTTAAAGGTGGGAAGAACTAATAGGTGAATATGTAAAATTACCAATGTGGAGTTCCACGTATTTTGGCCAGTCAGATGGAGAAAATGTACTCCACATTTTTTGCGATCTTCGAAATTAGCATATGGAGCAGTCGCTTACCTTCAAAGTAATAGTGCCATTTCTCTTGTTATGTCTAAGGCTAAGGTGGCTCCAATCAAATCACGTACTTACCTCAGTTGGAATTAACGGCCATTTATGAGGTGTCAAATTAGCCAATTATATAAGAAATAAATTGCGAGAGATAAATATCAGCGACCCCCATAATTTGGTCTGATAACGAGGTATCCTTACAATGGATTCGTAATGGTAACAGTAAGTTGGGGTATGTACAAAACAGAGTGCTGAAATCAATCAAATGCGGGAGAAATATAACAGTTTGGGTCAGCATATGTTAACCTTTAATCACATTCCTGGTGACGAGAACCGGCTGACTTCCTTTTCTCAAGGCTTGACATATGAAAATTTGTGAGTGCTTTATCGTGGTTTAAAGGGCCAAGTTGGCTGGGTGGACCAAAATTAACTGGCCGGGGCAAAAGGGGACATATTTTCTCTGTCGAAATACGGTGAGCACCGCTCCAGTCAGTAGTCCCTCCTAGCCATTTACATGAATAGGTATTTCTCCTTTCCCCAAACTGATTAGCGTGACAAGGTTAGTGTTTAAATTTATAAGGGAAGATGAATTCTCATATAATTTTTTCCCCATCCCCTGAAATACTGGCTACAGAGGGTACAAGAAGAAAACCCACAGGGGTGAGATTAAATTAATGATGGACGGAAAAATTGTGAAAGGCTCAATAATAGAAAAGCTGGGGCTGCATTTAGAGGATGATGTAAATTTGGTCAGAGGCAGGGTTACAAAATGCTGAATTGGGGGAATATGCTAAGCACCCTATCTTGCTGCCCAAAAAATCATCACCTGACAACCTTGATTGTCTTTAATGCCCCTAATAACGTGATGCACGGTGGGGTAAAAGGATACCTTAAATGTATTCGGGAAACCTTCTGGATTTCCACAAGGACAGCAAATGTAAAAAGGGTTATCAAGTCGTGTGTAATATGTCGCTGGGTGGATGCCAGAACCTACATGTACCCAGGTCCTCCACCATTGCCCAAGGAATGCGTTGCAGTTTTGGTAAAACCATTTGATGTGACTGGAGTGGGCTATAGTGGGCCAATCATTTTAACAGGTTACTTCAGATGGTGTTCCCTTGAAGGTGATGTATGTCTATTTACTTGTACAGCTACTAGGGGTGTTCATCTAGAAGTGGCTCAGGACTTGTCTGCAGAACAGTTCATACAGCTGTTCCGGAAATTTGCAGCTAGGAGATCCTGTCCAAGATTTATGATCCAGATAATGCCACCAATTTTGTAGCGGGTGCTAACCTTGATGGAAATTAAATAAGAGTGTGATGTACAGTCTTTGTTGACCCAGCGAGGGTGTGTCTGGAAATTTATTACTCCCAGAGCCCCTTGGCAGGGAGGACTGTACAAAAGAATGATAGGTACAATGAAAAGATGTCTTCGTAAGGTGCTACACAGAAAGAGAATTAATTTGGAGGAATTCCATGCAGTGTTGGTGGAGGCAGAGAATCGGGTAAACAATCGCCCTCTGTCATACATGAGCGGCACTCCTGACGTGGAGATCCTGACTCCCTCTCACCTAATATGCGGACGAAGGTTAGAAGCTCCACCTATCTATAGAGATAATCCCGAGAGAAGTGATGAGGATTACAATAACGTGACCGCATTGAGTGATAAGTTCAAGCTGTTAAATAAGGTAATTACTCATTGGTCCGATGTGCGGCGTAAAGAATATCTTTACACTACGTGAACACTTTTATGGTGCACCAGAGGCAGTAAACCGACAGAACATTCAACCAGGTGACATTGTGTTAATTGATACTGAACAACATCGAACATTGTGGCCTTTGGGCAAGGTAGTTACATGATACCCAGTTGTCAGAAACGTCAAAGTGTTGTGTCATGGTCAGGAATGTTTGCGTACCATTAATAAATTAATTCCCTTAGAATTAAATGGTGTTCAATCCAGTGCAGATGGAAATCTAAGGGAAAGTAACACGAGTGATATTGAAGACACTGACCGAGTAATGCAAGAAGAAATTGTAGTAAGACCCACTAGGAAAACAGCAGTGCAATCCAGAGAGGGCTAGAATTGTCTCCTGGAGGAAGACACAATTTAAGTCGTCTAACAACGACTTCCGCCCGGCCGCAGTGTGGAAATTATTTAATTTCCGAAGCTGTAGTGCCTAATAAGTGTTTAATGTGTTGATTTGGGTCAAAATGTATTTGTATTTTGAATGGAAGCAACTGGGTTCCTGCTGCGCCTGTGCAGATGTGCGGGGGTATAGGTCGAGCTGGGGCACGAGGAGGCGGCAGTGTTTTGAATGTAGTGAGGAGGCTGGGAAAGCATGGAACCAGGAAATTGGCGTTCACGGCGGCCTAAGGATTAATATAGGCCTCATTTCATAAGAAGTGTCGTAACTGTTCCTGGTGGAGAGTGAGGGAACGTGATTTACAGGACCACCATAACAGAGTGGTAAAATGAGTGAATAAGGGTAGGACCAGTGGTGACTGGCACGTCGCCATGGACTGTGTCCCGGGGAAAATTACCCTTGGTTTAATCATCACTCATCGGTCTCAGATCTTAATGGAGTGATTTCTAATGTGTATAATAATTATGGGGACATTAAATCGTCTTGTGAATTTTAATGAATTAATGATACTAACGCTAGTTAAGAGAATGCATGAAGTGAAATAAGTCGCCTTGCTTCGAGTGAACACGCTAGACCACGTTGTTCCCGTCCCGAGGAAAGTGAAGTTTATTGAGTCACGACTTCTAAACCAGACAAACCAATGGATACCTCGTCCTGTTTGGGAAAAAGAACCGTGTCGGTGGGAGCAGGGCATCGAAATGAGATGGTGAATGGAGGAAATAAGGGCATCAATCACCCACAGTTAAGTAACCTTTTAGTTATAACAGACTGATATGGCCATTAGGTTTTGTTTTTAATTGGGTAGGTTATGGGTGATCCAGCCACATCAAGTGACCACCAGAGAATATCTGGTAAGTGGTGGGATTATGTACAAGTGTTTTTCCTTGATGGATATATCCAAGTGTAACCTACCCCCCTTCATTCCCTTAAACTAATTAATCTATACAGTCCACAATTAATTAAATAGGCCGTACTTGAGGGTGCTACCCAATTTATAAGGTCTTTGGGTAGTATGGATAAGATTGTGAGGGTCGAGGGGCCACCCGCAGTGACCAGAGGTGGTTTTAAGTTTTCTCACATGTCTACACGGGTGACTACGGTAAAAAAATATAGTTGTCTCCCAAGGAGATTACTTTGTAGCATGCAATGTTGAGGTATGTACAAGTAATCACCCCTATAAAATTTTCCATAATGCTTGTGTCGAAGCCAGACACAGGTATGGTAGGACTGTGATACTGGAGTCGGAGTGCACCTTCAGTGGCTGCCCATCTCACATTGTCTTCAGATGCATGATAGAACTAAAGAATTGGTTAAGTTATATGCCTTCAAAGAGGGAGTAGATTACAATCTTGGCTTGTCACTTAGCAGTTTGAGAACAATAATACGAAAAGAACTCAAGTGAACTTTAATTGACTTAAGACTCTGGGAGACTGACACCAGTCACCCACTATCATCATTCCATCATGCAGGAGGAGCCACATATCTATCATGCAGGAGGAGTCACATGTCTATATGCAGGAGGATCCACATGTCTATCATGCAGGAGGAGCCACATGTCAAACATGCAGGAGGAGCCACATGTCTATCATGCAGGAAGAGCCCATGTCTATGGTACATCCAACAAGATAAGCCGACTCTTGGATGTCACTACCGCCCGGCCCGGCTGGGTTTCAAGTAAACTTTACCAGATGGACTATTGTCAACCTTGCATCATTTTGACTGGAGTGCGATAAAAGTAAAGAATTTAGAGACAAAATCACTCAGAAATGTTCAAGATATGTTTAAAGTATTTTATCCACAGTGGTATCTACAAATCATTTTTCTAAAAATACCCTGATTTGCTCACTGTAAATACAGCTAATATTTGTAATAATAACTCATTGCAATTGTTATCAGGTGAAGACGTGTAAATGGTTCATTAACCTTTTTAACTTGTTCAACTATCATAACCTGTAGCCCAGTCACTGGACCCATTATGTACCTCTGTAATATTTTGACTACCCCCACAGGTTGTGACTACCACCCCCAGGATGGGTATGGTGTGACTACCACTCACAGGATGGGTATGGAGTGACTACCACTCACAGGATGGGTATGGTGTGACTACCACTCACAGGATGGGTAAAGGTGTGACTACCACCCACAGGATGGGTTATGGTGTGACTACCACTCACAGGATGGGTATGGTGTGACTACCACCCACAGATGTGGTATGGTGTGACTACCACCCACAGAATGGGTATGGTGCAACTCCCACCCACGGGGAATGGGTATGGTGTGACTCCCACTAACAGGATGGGTATGGTGTGACTACCACCATAGAATGGGTATGGTGTGACTACACCCACGGATGGGTATGGTGATTGATACCATCCACAGGATGGGTATGGTGTGATTTCCACCCACAGATGGGTAGGGTGTTTACCTGGAGAGGGTTTCGGGGGGTCAAACGCTCCCGCGGGTCGGTCCGAAACCAGACCTCATGGTGGATCAGGTTCTGATCACCAGGCTGTTACTGCGGGCCGTGCCCATGAGGGTTCGGTAGGAGATATGATGGTTGTAGGTAAACACCCTTGTGGAGGGTAACACTATATTGTCAGACTGTGATGGGAGCCAGGCCTGCTTGTTCTCCCTACTTGTATGTCTATCTGTGGAAAGTGAGGACGAGGCAGCGCCTCTCACTCACTCATGCTTTTTACCCCGGGGACGTCATACATTTCACTAGGCCTCATGGGATCTTCTATAAAACACATGGATATACAACACATGAAGGGGATCAGCAACTATGCTGACAGCTCGGTCATGTTACATATGTCGTCTCGACTACACTACTATGCTATAGGTAAAACAGGTAGGTGGTTCTGGGTTGATTCTATACAATAACAAAGACACATAAGGGGGATTACCAACAGACCCTGGCAGTCTTCAAGCTGGCACTGGACAAGCCCCTAAAAGTCATTTTCCTGATAAAGCCGGCTGGGGGCTGTACGTTGGTTTGCGTGCAGCCAGCAGCAACAGCCTGGTTGATCAGGCGCTGACCACCAGGAGGCCTGGTCACAGACCGGGCCGCGGGGGCGTTGCCCCCCGAAACTCTCTCCAGTAAACTCCAGGTAAACTCCAGGATGTAACTTAGAAACTAATGGATGGTATCATAATGGTTTGTTAACAAAATGAGTTTTACGTAATGGGTGTTGACGTAATCACTTTAACGTAATGAGTTTCAAGGTAATGAGTTTTAATGTAATGCATTACAAACTATAAGAACAAATCATTGTACAATATGGATGGAATTGATCGATCGATCTGTATTCATGCACTCTACGGATTCTGAGGAAATAAATATATATACAAGGTGAAATTAACAGCAAGGCAATCTGGTGCACTCAGATCATTACTGTAAAATTCTCAGAATACGGAGGGAACATGAAAACAAAAAAAAAATTCTGAAAAAACTGATCAGTTAATAACAAACAGTTGACAATTTCCTTCATCTCAGTCATCTAATTATACAGACGTGTACTTTAAACCCAATTCTGCGAGGGTGTGGTTTACATATGCAGAATGGTTATCATCTCTGGGGGGAAATCAAATTTTCCTCTGCAATGGCTAACACATGCCTTGACTGAGGAAGCTCTGAACGAGTATCTACAAAGATACTTGTGGGTTTCTCATTACTTGTCGAGTATGAAAAGGGCATAGCAACATTCAGGTTGATTATCTGACTGAGTATTTGGGTAGAGGGTACAGAGCCCAAGAGGATTGTCAGCATCTGTCACATTAGTCTGGGTAGCAACATCATCAACATCGCATACTAATTTTTATATGATCTAAATGCAATTCTTTGTACTTACCAGTACTAATTTCTCTAACCTTATACTTATTGCCAGTGATATGTTCAACAACTCGATAAGGCCAACAAACTTTTGATCGAGCTTAGGCATTGCGGATGTTTTGTTGAAATTTGTCGCATTTACTCTTTTAACCTACTTTTAAATTTTGATGGCTTAGCACGGCTATAGTTACTTAGTAAATTCTGCTGTTGATTTATGAAGTGTTTCACGGATTCTTCTAAAAACACTCTGAGCTATGCTGGTACGAGTTGCTGTGAAATCATCAGGGTTGTAATTGGGTTTTGGGGTGGAATATGGCAACTCATAGGGTAAACGCTTGTCTACACCATACAATGATAATGTGAGAGTATCACCTATGGAAGCATTGTAAGCAGAATTTATGGCACATTGAACATCTGGTATAACTTCATCCCAAGTTTCGCTATTTTGGGGGTTTATAGTGGCTCTCAAGACATCAAGTACTTTCTTATTGGTTCATTCAGCTAAACCCATTGCTGGCAGGATGATGAGGAACAGTGGTGGATTTAGAGATCTTGTACAAAGTACACAAATTTTTAAGAATCTCATTACAGAATTCACCTCCATTATCTGTTACTAAGGACTTAGGGGTGGTATGCCTGCAGATAATGCGTTCTTTAAAAGCTTTAGCTATTGTCTCCAGCAGTCTTATCTGCAATAGGAACTAACTCACAATATCTGGTGAATGGTCTACCATAACACACAGATGTTTGTTGACTTGGAGGGAACATTTTTAAAAATTGGTTAACAAATTTAAGGGCAACTCTTTCCTACGGTTCGCTAGTGGTTGGGTACACCTGGATTGGATTAGGACCATTGACATTTCCTTTATGTTGCAAACAAACACTACATTTCTTAACACACTCTGAAAAGTCAGTTGCCATACGTGGCCAAAAATTTTTTATTCTGGCTTGTTTCACAGAACGATCCATACCAGGGTGCGCAAACCTGGGTGCATCGTGAACTAGCTGTAGAGCTACATTCACTAGTGACTGTGGAATTACTAATGGTATACTCTTCTACTTGGAGTACCCAACTCGGCTGTTCGATACAGTAATTCTTGGCTATTATAAAGCCACTAATGGGTGTGGGGGTTTCACAGTAAAAATAAGTTTTCCCGGGGAGCAGGAATTGAATAAACAAAAACAAAGGGATTGGTTTTTTCCCTTACAGGGGGAAATGAAAAAAAAACTAAAGGGGAAGTGGTTTGACTCCCCTTTTGGTTTGAAAAAAAAAAACGCTAAAAAAACCGCAATATGAGCAAGGGAGGAACAAAATCTATTATCTTCTTTACAAGCACGGGGGGAAAAAAATGAACAGGGTGAAAATGCTGTTTTTTTAAATCTGAGTCACACACAGGACAGTGGTATCAAATAAAAAACTTCACTTAAAAAACGTTAAAAAACATGGGGAAAAGTTACTCGAGAAATAATTCTTACTTGAAACAAATTACTGTCAATGGATGGGATCACCATCTGGGAAACCAAGGAAAACAACAACACTCTAGTGAGAGAAATACCCGCAAACGAGACTTTCTTTTCGGGCAGACGCCCATGTGACATAAAACAAGAAAATGGCTTTACGGGGTTTCAAGAATAATTTTCCAACAAGGCCCCCCTGTGGAGAAATAATTGGGGCCCTAGAGACTTTGGCGGGATAGGTTGAGCACTCAAGGGGGGCCCTGAGTGCCCTTGGACACTTGAGGAAAACCACATATTTGCATTCTAAAGGGTTTGTAGGGGGGGAAAAAAGAGATGGGGGGTGACGAGTTATTTAGTGCCTGACCGTTTGGGGAATGTTAATAAGTAATGAACGAATCTTAGGAACTTAATCTGAATTCACATTTTGCAAGAAACTTTAACAAATCTCAGATACAAGCTGGGGAATGAACCTTTGCCCCGGGGTTTAGTATTGTCTTCCAGTCATTTAAAGGAATTTGGCATGGGGTTGATTCATTTTGATTTAACTGGCATGTTGCACTAAGTGAACATTCAAAAGTGACTGGGACTTCTTCTCAAAAAAAACTTACTAAAGGACATAAGGCAAAAAAAAAATAGAGAAAAGGGACACAATAAGCTTAAAGGGGAAGAAATTTTTTTTTTAAAAAAAAATAATTTCACATTTTTAACCCAAGGGGAAAACTCACATAACAAAAAAAAAATACTAAAAAAACTAAATAAACAAAAAATTTGAAAATAAAGAAAAATTTGTTTTTTAAATTAAAAATCTAATTTGCTCAACTTTACTTTAAAATTGGTTAAAATGGACAGGAGTTGTTTTTTTACTTTTAAAGGGAAATTAGGGAAATACAACAATAAAAATGATAAAAATCAATAAAAAATTTTAAAAAATGGACTCAATGAAGCTTGTGAAAAAAAGAAAGAAAATGGAACACAAAAAATTTAAAAATATTATCCCACAGAAAAGAGCATATGAAATTTGCACTGAAATAAACTGTAGCAAAAATTACAAATAACAATTGTTTAATAAAAATTTACTGCAAAAACACTACAAAAATTTTTCTGCAAAAAAAAAATTTTAAGGGCCAACCCCAATGTTTGCAAAAGGGAATTTTTGAAAAAAGGGAGTAAATGTCCCAATTTGAAAAAAAAAATTTACAAAACCAAGAAAAATACAGTTTAAAAGAAAAAAAAAATTTATCATCAAGGAATGAACTAAAGTGAACATTTTAAAATCTTAACTGCCCCTTAAAAAAAACACTTACTAACAAAAAAAAGAAATTTAAATTTCTTTAAAAAAAAAGAACTTAAAAATTGCAAATAAGAGTGAATTTGAAAAGAAAAAATAAAAAATTAAAAAGGTGGGAAAAACAAGAACAAAAGGTTTGAAAAAAATTCCCGGATGCAGAACACATCAATTAAAACACAATACTATTTAAATTTTTTGCTATGGAAATTTTAGGTGTGAAAAAATTTTGGAAAAATAATTGTTTTTGCACAAAAAAAATTTGGGACTATTGTCTGTGGAGTTTAAAGGGCAAAAAAAAACACTGGTAAAAGGGAAAGAATATGAACCCCCAAAAATGGGTTTAAAACCCCACGAGAAAAATAAAATAGAAATGAATGAAAAAAAAAAACGTTTGGAAAACACAAATTTCTGGGGTAAAAATAAACAGGGCAAAACTGAGTTTTTGATGCAGAATCAAGGTAATAAATTGCTGAATTACTTCATGTGATACTGTGAACACAAGGTAATTTTTGAAGTGGGAAACACAAGTTTTTAAATTTCCCTTTTTATGTTGCACACAAAAAGGGAAAAAAAAACTAAGGTAAAATTACTTCAAGTATATAAAAAAAAAGAAGCACAACACAACGACATGAAAAATGCGCGGGGAAAAAATTTAACCCCTGAAATTTAAAAAGAGGAAAAAAAAAAATTGCAAACAGTATATAATAAACACTGAGTCTAACCAAGAGTTACTGAATGTCACTAAAAAAAATCACTGGAAACACAAAAAGAAATGTCTCAACACTCGCAAATGTCTCTATGAAAAATATTATCGCTGTAGCGGCGTTGTTGACTGAAGTGGGGTGGAAGTTGGTGGTGGAGGATGGTGGTGGAGGATGGTGGTGGAGGATGGTGGTGGAGGATGGTGGTGGAGGATGGTGGTGGAGGATGGTGGTGGAGGATGGTGGTGGAGGATGGTGGCTATCGTCTCGTGGCTGGCTCGCTGCTACTCCACACGTGATCATAGAATTTTGATCTTAAATCGATGATAGACCCACACAGGAGGCTTTTAACGATGGCGCCATTGACGAAAGAACACACTCTAGCTCTTGACCCCCTATGTGGTCCTTAAAATATGGTGCTAGAACCCGTAATAAGGGTACAAAACAGTGGTAGTGGGTCTCTGAGGCAGCTGAGGCAGGGTGGTGGTTGAGAGACGCTTGGTGACTGGGCCTATGGGATGAATGGCGTAAGCCTCACTGGGGAGACCCTCGCTTAGGCACGAAAACACTCTAAGCCGGGCTGGCTTAAAACAAACCCACGAAATACCACAACACCACAGGGATGAAAAAGCACTCAGAATGGCTTGGAGCTTGAAGAACAAAGTGATGAAGAAGACTGTACCCACGTGGCTTGCTTGAGTACTGGGTTAAGACACTTGGGTTAGTTGCTGGCTTGCTTAGCTTAACCCTTCACACAGAATGGCTTGATAACTTCTAACGATGAGCACAGCAGGGGTGGAAAACTCGCTTAGCAAGCAAGGCTGGATGGTGTAAGGCTAGGCTGACTGACTCCCCCACCACAGACTGTTGTGCTGGTTTGGCTTTGCAAACTCGGGTCAACCCCTCGGGAGTGATGCAAATAAGCAGATAAACACTAATACAAGGAGACTGACCAGTGAATAATGTTCTTGTTCTTATTCTTGTCCAGACCAGAGCTTTAGTGAGATGGGTAAGGAAAAAGGATGGGTAAGGATAGAAATTTTGGAAAAGGGTGGGAGGGGGGAGAGAGGTAGGATATAAAAGGTAAGTGGCCCAACCACTTTGGTGTAATTTATAAAGTGTACGTGAAATGAAAAGATATTCTTTAAGGGGTATAAGACTAACCCATCAGAGCCACATAGATATAACAGATACCTGGAGTTTACCTGGAGAGAGTTCCGGGGGTCAACGCCCCCGCGGCCCGGTCTGTGACCAGGCCTCCTGGTGGATCAGAGCCTGATCAACCAGGCTGTTGCTGCTGGCTGCACGCAAACCAATGTACGAGCCACAGCCCGGCTGGTCAGGAACCGACTTTAGGTGCTTGTCCAGTGCCAGCTTGAAGACTGCCAGGGGTCTGTTGGTAATCCCCCTTATGTGTGCTGGGAGGCAGTTGAACAGTCTCGGGCCCCTGACACTTATTGTATGGTCTCTTAACGTGCTAGTGACACCCCTGCTTTTCATTGGGGGAATGTTGCATCGTCTGCCAAGTCTTTTGCTTTCGTAGTGAGTGATTTTCGTGTGCAAGTTCGGTACTGCCCCTCTAGGATTTTCCAGGTGTATAAAATCTGTATCTCTCCGCCTGCATTCCAGCAAAATACAGGTTTAGGAACCTCAAGCGCTCCTGTAATTGAGGTGTTATTTCTCCGTTATGCGTGCCGTGAAGGTTCTCTTTTGTACATTTTCTAGGTCGGCAATTTCCCCTACCTGCCTTGAAAGGTGCTTTTTAGTGTGCAGCAATATTCCAGCGTAGATAAAAACAAGTGACCTGAAGAGTGTCATCATGGGCTTGGCCTCCCTAGTTTTAAAGGGTTTTCTCATTATCCATCCTGCATTTTTTTTAGCAGTGCGATTGATAAAATTGTTATGGTCCTTGAAGTCGAGATCCTCCGACATGATCACTCCCAGGTCTTTGACGTTGGTGTTTCGCTGTATTTTGTGGCCAGAATTTGTTTTGTACTCTGATGAAGATTTAATTTCCTCGTGTTTACCATATCTGAGTAATTGAAATTTCTCATCGTTGAACTTCATATTGTTTTCTGCAGCCCACTGAAAGATTTGGTTGATGTCTGCCTGGAGCCTTGCAGTGTCTGCAATGGAGGACACTGTCATGCAGATTCGGGTGTCATCTGCAAAGGAAGACACGGTGCTGTGGCTGACATCCTTGTCTATGTCGGATATGAGGATGAGGAACAAGATTCAAATTCAAATTCAAATTCAAAGTTTATTCTCTATAAAGATTACAGTGTTGAATTTACAGAATTTGGTTGTTGTGTGGTTTAGATGTAGTCAAATAATGATTACAGAGTGTACCACTAGAACGCCTAGCATGGCTAGGCATTTCGGGCAGACTTAGTTTAATTCTTTATTTTAAAATATTACAAATTATGAGGTAAGTTGGTATTATGGCTAAGTGACTAAATACTAGTTTGTGAGTTTAGCAATGTGAATGCTTTTGTTTTGGCACAGTACATAGTTTCAGTATTGGAGTATCATAGGATTCATTATTTTAAGATTGAGATTAATATTTCTGTTTATGGTCAAATGGGTGAGTGAGTGTAAGTGTGAACCACCAGGTGGTATTCGTGTAGTTAGTTGATGGGGTTTATCAGGGAGGAAAGTGTTTTCTAATGGTAATTTTGAAGGTGATGAATGTGTCTGCAGTTCTAGAGGTTCTGAGGTAGGGTGTTCCAGATTTTAGGGCCTTTGGTTTAGTCGGACATGGGGACTGTCGTAGAGATGTTTGTGGCTGGTGTTATGCCTGTGGGTTCTGTCACAACTATCAAGAAAGCATTTTAGGTCAAGGTTGTTATTGGGAGTTTAAGGTCTGTAGATGTAGATTGCACCCGTTAGTGTGAATGTTACTGAAAAAGGGAGTAAATTTTTTAAGAT
>NC_069433.1:43427287-43480855 GCF_026875155.1 Cherax quadricarinatus | reverse complement strand
CCCTTTGCTTCTTTGATTCAAAATAAGTATTGTCACAATTTTTTAAAAATTTTTTGTATTTTTTTCCTTTAGAAAATCTTGACACAAATAAATCAGATATCACTTATAGTAGCTTTCATTGTGAGGATATATTAGATTCATTGACTTTTATTATCTAAACAATGTTCAAAAATTATACTGTCATGATGAAAACTCATGTAGATGCACGATGTCCTATTGTAAGTTATTGTCAACTTTTTAGCTACTTCAGTAAAATAAAGTCAGTCATAACGGTTACGTACTTCTTGATGCCAACTTTGAAGTCACGGTCTCTATTGTAGTTGCAATTAAAACTATATAGTAGCATTACGTGTAAATAATGTAGCTGCAGAGTCACATTTTTGTAACAGAAACTGAGTAGTTCTACAATCACGTTCACTAATTTTGTTATGCATTGATGTAATAAGAGATGTCACTGATGTCAGTTTTAAGTAGATTTGTTTATCCTATATTAGATTCACATGTCAGTAATTTAGCATGTCTTGATGTCAATATATAGAGCATGTCCTGATGTAAACCCTAATAGTACCATGTCACGATGAACATACAGTAGCGGGGCCATTATGTCAGTTATAGAAGCATTTTCATTGTGTCAATTTAGTGCATGTCCTGGGCGCTATATTAGCATTCTTGAGTAAACTTTATAGTACAGTCACTGGGTTTTTTTAATAGCATTCATGATGTACTATTTTTCTGCCTAAATCACTATAGTAGATACTGATATCGTTAAGTACATGTCATTATGTAAAACTATATACATTTAATTGAGTACTATATGTAGCATGTCTTGATGTAACTCTAGTAGCAGTCTTGAGGGAAAAATGTACCATGTATAATGTAAACGAAAATAGCATTAAATGATGTCAATTATAACATTCAGGGTTTACTATTAGTGATGCCCCTATGTCAGCTTTGGTGACTTGATTCAACTAATAGAGCATTCATATGTATAAAGTAGCATTCTTTGATTAATTTTATTTGATGTCACTGATTCAGCATATAGGACATGTCACTGAGTAAAATTAAAATAGCATGTAAATGATGCAGCTATATGTGCATTTTTTATTCAAATATAGAGCATCTCATGATGCAACTTTAGTAGTACGTCATGAAGCCCAAAATAGTAACATGTCCCATTGTCAGCTGTGTATAGCATATGTGTAGCTTATATAGATGTCGTGTGTCATCTATATAGTGCATTCATGATGTCAGCTGTATTTTAGCATTTCTTTGGAGAGTTATAGAGCATGTCACTATGTCAGTATAAAAAGCTATCTTTTGAAACAATTAGGCATGTTTTTGATGTAACTTACAGAGTATGCACGTATCACAAAATTAATAGCTGTCACTAAGTAGCTATATGTTGTATCATTGTGTCAATTATAGAGCATGTCATTGATGTCACTATAATAGCACATCATGAATCAACTATATATAGCATGTCTTTGATGCAGCGATAATTCATGTATTGAGTAATATATGACATCATGACAATGATATCAACATATAGTGCATGTCATTGATGTCACCAAATTTACATGTCATGATGTCAATAATATTGCATGTCATTTATGTAAACTATTAGTAGCTATATTATGTCAACTATATATTTGCATGTCCTGATATCGGCTAAAACAGTAATATCTTTGATGTCAACTATATAGTATCATGCCCTAATGTTTTATATGTAGAGTCTTGATGACCTATATAGTAGATGTAAAGATGTCAAATATATAGTAGCATGTCATGATTAGCATATTAACATGTTGTGTCGCTATACAGTAGCAAGTACGATGTCAGCTATTTGTTGATGTCTTGATGTCAACTATCGTGCATGTCACGATGTCGGGTAATAGTGCATTTGATTGACTTTCAGTTTTATAGTAGATCTCACTGATGTCAGCTATATTGTAGATGTCGTTGATGTCAACTTATAGCGCATGTCACTGAGTCAACTACATATCCCATGTCACTGATGTCAACTTACTGCATCCTTTGATGCGTATACAGTAGATTCATTGATTCAACTGTATATACCCATGTCTGGTGTCAGTATATAATAGCATGTCTTTGATGTCAACTATATAGTAGCATTCACTGTGTCAACTATTAGTAGCATGTCACTGATGTCAGCTATGTAGTAACATGTCGCTGACATCAGCTATACAGTAGCAAGTCACTGATATCAGCTATATAGTAGCATGTCATTGATGTCAACTATATAGTAGCATTTAATTGACGTCATCTATATAGTAGCATGTCATTGATGTCAACTACGTAGTAGCATGTCATTGATGGCAACTATATAGTACCATGTCACTAATGTCAACTATGTAATAGCATGTCAATGATGTCAACTGTATAGTAGCATGTCATTGATGTCATCTATATAGTAGGATGTCACTGATGTCAGCTATCCAGTAGGATGACATTGATATCAACTACATAGCAGCATGTCACTGATGTCAGCTATACAGTAGCATGTCATTGATATCAACTTTATATATAGCATGTCACTGATGTCAGCTATATAGTAGCATGTCACTGATGTCAACTATGTAGTACCATGTCATTGATGTCAGTTGCATAGTAGCATGTCATTGATGTCAACTATATAGTAGGATGTCACTGATGTCAGCTATACAGTAGCATGTCATTGATATCAACTATATTGTAGCATATCACAAATGTCAGCTACATTATAGCATGTCATTGATGTCAACTATATAGTAGCATGTCTCTGATGTCACCCATAAAGTAGTATGTCACTGATGTCAGCTATATAGTAACATAACCTTGATGTCAGCTGTATGGTAGCACGTCACTGATGTCAGCTATATAGAAGCATATCATTGATGTCATCTATTTAGTAGCATGTCACTGATGCCAGCTATATTTTAGCATTTCATTGAGTCAGCTATATAGTAGCATGTCACTGATGTCAGCTATGTAATAGCATATCATTGATGTCAACTATATAGTAGCATGTCATTGATGTCAACTATATAGTAGCATGTAACTGATGTCATCTGTGTAGTACCATGTCACTGATGTCAGCTATAGTAGCATGTCATTGACGTCAACTATATTGTAGCATGTCATTGATGTCAGCTACATAGTAGCACGTCACTGATGTCATCTGCATGGTAGCATGTCATTTATGTCAGCGATATAGTAGCATGTCATTGATGTCTATTATATAACATCATTACAATGATATCAACTATATAGTAGCATGTCATTGATGTCAGCTATATAGTAGCATGTCACTGATGTCAGCTGTATAGTAGCATGTCATTTATGTCAACTATATAGTAGCATATCGTTGAAGTCAACTATATAGTAACATGTCACTGATGTCAGCTATGCAGTAGCATGTCATTGATGTCATCTATATAGTATCATGTCACTGATGTCAGCTATATAGTAGCATGTCATTTATGTCAACTATATAGTAGCATGTCTCTGATGTCAAATATATATCAGCATGTCACTAATGTCAGCTATATAGTAACATGTCACTGATGCCAGCTATACAGTAGCAAGTCACTGATGTCAGCTATGTAGTTGCATGTCACGGATGTCAACTATGTAGTAGAATGTCACTGATGTCAGCTATATAGTACATGTCTCTTAGGTCAAGCATATAGTTGCATGTCATTGAAGCCGCTATATAGTAGCGATGTCCATTGAGTTAACAGTTATAGTTATGCATGTCACTGATGTCAACTATATAGTACCCATGTCACTGATGTCAACATCTTGTACCTTCATTGATTGTAAGCTATATATACATTTCGTTGATTCAACTATACAACACCACATGACATTGATGTCAACTGGTAAAGTAGCATGTCCATTGATGTCATATATATAGTAGGATGTCCTGATGTCACTATACAGTAGGAAGACAGTGATTCAACTACATAGCTAGCATGTCCTTGATATTAACTTATAGTAAGCAATGTCCATTGATATACAACTTTCTATATAGCAATGTCCACTAGTCAGCATATAAATAGTACATGTCTTTGATATTAGCTATATAATAGCATGTCACTGATGTCAACTATGTAATACCGTGTCATTGATGTCAACTGTAACGTAGCATGTCATTGATGTCAATTATTTAGTAGGATGTCACTGATGTCAGCTATACAGTAGCATGTCATAGATATCAACTTCATAGTAGCATGTCTCTGATGTCAGCTATATAGTAGCAAGTCACTGATGTCAACTATAGTAGCATGTCACTGATGTCAGCTATATAGCAGCATGTCATTGATGTCACGTATATAGTAGCATGTCACTGATGTCAATTATGTAGTAGCATATCACTGATGTCAGCTATATAGTAACATGACACTTATGTCAGCTATATAGTAGAATGTCACTGATGTCAACTATATAGTAGCAAGTCACTGATGTAAGCTATATAGTAGCATGTCACTCATGTCAGCTATATAGTAGCATGTCATTGATATTAACTATATAGTAGCATGTCATTGATATCAGTTATATAGAAGCACGTCACTGATGTCAACTATATAGTAACATGTCATTGATGTCAGCTATATAGTAGCAAGTCATTGATGTTAACTATATAATATCGTGACAATGATGTAACTATATATTAGCATGTCGTTGATGTCGGCTATATAGCAGCATGTCACTGATATCAACTATATTGTAGCATGTCATTGATGTCAACTATATAGTAGCATATCATTGATATCATCTATATAGTAGCATGTCACTGTTTTCAGCTATATAGTAGCATGCCTTGATGTCCAACTAGATAAAGCATGCACTGATAGTCCAACTATATAGTAAATGTCACTGATGTCACTATGTAGTAACATTCACTGATGTCAGCTTACAGTAGCAAGTCACTGATGTCCGCTATGTTGTTCCTGTCATTTGATGCAAACTACATAATTAGCATGTCACTGATGTCAGCTCTATATTAGCATTTCACTGACGTCAGCTATTATTAGTAATACACTGATGTCAAGCTATATATAGCATGTCATCGCTGTCAGCTATCCATAGCATGTCATTGATATCAGCTATGTAGTACACGTCACTGATGTCAACTGTAAAGTGCCTGCCAGCACTGATGTCACTTATATAGTAGCAAGTCACTGATGTCAGCTATATATTAGCGTGTAATTGATGTCAGCTATATATAGCACGTCCATTGATGTCAGCTATATAGTAGCAAGTTCATTGAAGTCAGCTATATAGTAGCATGTCACTTCTGTCAACTCTATAGTAAGCCTGTCACTGTGTCAGCATAGTTGCGATCCCCTTACATGTGTTGTATACCCAAGTGTTTTATATAGAAGATCCCTATTAGGCCGAGTGACTAGTAATATGTCACGGGATACTGCATGAGTGGTGAGAGGCGCTGCCTTCGTCCCACTCCATGGAAGACATACTAGCAGGCAGAACAAGGCAGCCTGGGCTCCCATCACCGACTGACAATATAAAGTGTATACGCACCCACATGCATATTTACCTACCACCATCATATCTCCTACCAAACCCCAGACAAATTGGGTGCCAGACGCGGGCCTGTAATTCCTGAAGATTACATCGATTTCCGGTGACACATGGCCTCCTGTGAAGGGTAACGCTCGACCTGCGTCAGAGCCGCTCACCCCGACAAAGCGTCTACCACTCTCTACATTATCACTGTCAGTCTCCTTGTATTAGTTGTATATCGCTTAATTGCATCACTCCGCTATGGTTGACACGAGTTTGCAAAGTAAGCCGAAACAGCACGACAGTCTGGTGGTGTTTAGGAGCAGCCACCTACCCTACACCATTCCCGCTCCTTGCCTCCACGCCGCTGTTCCACCCCCTGCTGTCTCATCGGTAGAAGCTATCAAGAAGCCATCTGTGTGAAGGTTAAGATAAGCAAGCCCGCAACTAACCCAGGTGTCTTAACCCCGTACCCCCAGCAAACCACGTGGGTTACAGACTTTTCCTCATCGATTTGTGCTCAAGCTCCAAGACATTCTGAGTGCTTTTTCATCCCTGTGGTGTTGTGGTATTTGTGGTTTGTTTTACAGCCAGCTCGGCTTAGAATATGTGAGGATGTCCCCAGTGAGGCTTACGCCGTTCATCCCATAGGCCCAGTCACCACACGTTCTCGCCACCCCCTGCCTCAGCAGCCTGCCTCAGCCTGCCTCAGGCCGCCTCAATCACCACTAACCCATTTTTTTTTGTTTTATTGTACTCCTTATTAATGGGTTTCTCTAGCACCATATTTTAAGACCACATAGGGGTCCAAGACTAGAGTGTGTTCTTCGTCAATGGCACCATCGTTAAAAAGGCCTCCTGTGTGGGTCCATCGTAGATTTAAGCACAAAATTCTACTATCATGTGTGGAGTAGCAGCGAGCCAGCCACCAGACGACATAAACATCCTCCACCTCCATCCTCCACCACACTTCAGTCAACAATGTCGCTACAGTGATAATATTTTTCATAGAGACATTTGCGAGTGTTGAGACATTTCTTTTTCGTGTTTCCAGTGACATTCAGTAACTCTTGATTAGACTCAGTGTTTATTATATACTGTTTGCAACATTTTTTTTCTCTTCTTAATTCAGTATTAATTTACGTGCATTAATTTATTCCTGTTGTGTTGTGTTCTTTTTTTGAGTAACTCTGAGAGAGTTTAAGCAAAGGAAGGGGTAGCACAGTAATGTAAAATGAAATCATTATGGAAGGAGAAAAGAGAATATGAATGTGTATAATTCAATAATAGATGTGGCGTAAAGTAAGTGTGGATGCGAGAAGTGGTCATAATAAGGCGAGTATGCACCTGGAGAAAGAGGAATGCAAGGAGAAGAGAGAGAATTTGGAGATGTTAAGTGAATTATAGGAGCCTTTGAACCAAGAGAGAGAGTAATTGTGGTACGAGGGACCTGAATGCAAAGTAGGAGAAACTTTTAGAGAGGGTGAGTAGGTAAGTTTTGGGGGTGCCAGGTGTAAATGAAATGGGAGCCCTTTGAATTGAACATTGTATTAGAAAGGGGTTTAGTTATAGGTAATAACCATATTTTTAAAGAAAAAGAGGATAAAGAGGGAGTATACAAATCTGATGTCGGGCGAAATGACAGTAGTTTTTGTTGGATTATGTATTGGTAGATAAAAACTGTTGATAGACTTCATGATGTACACATGTTTTATAGAGGGGCCACAGATATATCAATCACTTTCTAGGTGTAAGTTCACTGAGAGTAAAAGGTAGATGGGATACAAGGAGAATCGAAGCATCAGGAAAGAGAGGTGAAGGTTATAAACTAAAAGAGGCGGCAGTTAGGGTAAAGATAAAAACAGCAATTGGAGGATAGATGGGCCTAATGAGAGCATAGGCAATGGGGTAGAAGAGGATGGGGTAGATTTCAAAATGTATGTTAGAGTGTTCAGCAGAAGTTTGTGGTTACAGGAGAAGTGGGTGCAGAGGGAAGAGGAGCGATTGGTGGAATGAATGATGTAAAGAGAGTAGTAAAGGGAGAAAAAGTTAGCATATGAGAAGTTTTTACAAAGTAAGTGATGCAAGAGGCAGAGTAGATGGAGACAAAGAGAGAGGTTTAAGAGAGGGTGAGCCAAGTAAAAAGAGAGCAAAAATGAGAGAGTGGGGTGATATGTTATCAACAACTTTTGTTGAAAAAAAGAAAAAGTTTTGGAGTGAGATTAAACAAGTTAAGAAAGCCTAGAGAACAAATGATTTGTCAGTTAAAATAGGAGAGGAAAGTTTATTAACTGGAGATAGAGGTATTGGGAAATTGGAGGGAATATTTTGAGAGGAATTGTTAATGTTGAAGAAGATAGGGAAGCTGTGATTTCGTGTATAGGCAAGGATGAATAACAATCCTTTGTAGGAGTGAGGAAGAGCCAGTTGTGAGTGTGGGGGAAGTTCGGGGCAGTAGTAAAATGAAAGGGGGTAAGCAGAAAGCCGAGATTGAATGGGAATAAAGATAGAAATGTTAAAAGCAGGTGGGATATAGTTTTGGAGTGGTTGGTGCAATATTTAATAAATGTAGGAAAGGGTAAGTACCTAGGGATTGGCAGAGAGCCATGCAAAGTTCCTTTGTATAAAGGCAAAGGGGATAAAAGAGAGTGCTAAAATTATAGGGGGATAAGTCCCTGTTTGAGTATACCTTGTAAAGTGTATGGGAGAGTTATAATTGAAAGAATTAAGAGTAAGACGAGAATAAGGATAGCAGATGAACAAGAGGCTTTAGAAAGTAGGGGGTTGTGGACCAGGAGTTTACAGTGAAATCATATAAGTGAACAGTATTTAAGATACGGCTAAAGAGGTCTTTGTGGCATTTAATGGATTTTTTGGAAAGGCGTATGACAGGTGGATAGGGGGGCAATGTGGCAGATGTTGCAATTATGGTGTAGGAGTGGTTACTGAAAAGCATGGAAGAGTTTTACGAGAGATAGTGGGGCTCACGTTAGAGTATGTAGGAAAGAGGGGAAATTTTTCCCAGTAAAGTAGGCCTTATACAAGGCTGTTGAATGTCACCGTGGGTTTGTTTAATATATTTATAGATGGTGTTGTAAGAGAAAGACAATGCTAGGGTCTTGGCAAGAGGCGTGGAGTTAAAAGAATAAAGAATCACACACAAAGTGGGAGTTGTCATCACAGCTGCTCTTTGCTGCTGACACTGTGCTCTTGGGAGTTCTGGAAGAGAAGTGCAGAGATTGGTGATGAATTTGGTCGGGTTGGCAAAAGGAGAAAATTAAAGGTGAATACAGGAAAGAGTAAGGTTATGAGGATAACAAAAAAGATTAGGTGATGAAAAATTGATAACAGATTGGAGGGAGAGAGTATGGGAAGGAGTATGTATAACAATATTTGGGAGTGAGACGGTGTCAGCGGAATGGTCTATGACAGATGAGGTGAATCTAGAATTGATGAGGGAAAAAGAGTGAGTGTGCCTTAGGAGTCTGTGGCGACAAAGAACTTTGTCCTTGGAGGCAAGAGTGGGAAATGTATGAGAGTATATTTTACAACCAAACGCTCTTAATTATGGGTGTGAACGTGGGTTGATGAATGTTGCAGCGAGGAGAAGGGCTGGAGGCAGTGGAGAGGTCATGTCTGAAGGCAATTTGGTGTGAATTAATAATGCAGAGATCGGAGTGATGGAAGTTAGGAGGAGGTGCAGGATTACCACAACTTTGTCCAGAAGGGCTGAAAGTTGTTGAGTGGTTCGGACATGTAAAGAATGGAGCGAAACAGAATGACTTCAATAGTGTATCATCTGTAGAGGAAGGAGGCGGGGTAGGGGACGCCTAGGAAAGGTTGGAGGGTAGGGGTAAGGAGGTTTTAGTGTGCTAGGGGGTGGACTTCCAGCAGCAGTGTGAGCGTGTTTTATAGGAGTGAATGGAGACAATGTTTTTACTACTGTGACGTGCTGTTGGAGTGTGAGCAAAGTAACATTTATGAGGGGGTTCCAGGGAACCCCGGCCGGGCCGGACTTTGAGCCTGGAATGGGAAGTACAGTGCCTGCACTCTGAAGGAAGGGGTGTTAATGTTGCAGTTTAAAAACTGTAGTGTAAAGCACCCTTCTGGCAAGACAGTGATGGAGTGAATGATGGTGAAAGTTTTTCTTTTTCGGGCCACCCTGCCTTGGTGGGAATCGGCCTGTGTGTTATAAAAAAAAATAAAATACTTGAAGTAAGTACCTTAGTGTTTTTTTCCTTGTTGTGTGCAACATATAAGCAGTATAAATTTGTGTTTACTCTTCACAATTACCTTGTGTTCACAGTATTGCAGTGAAGTAATTCAGTAATTTATTACCTTGTATCCTGCATCACAACTCAGTGTTGTCTGTTATATTTTCCTCCCAGCGTTTGTGTATTCTTTTGCCATTTTATTTTAATTTTCTCTGTGTCTTGAACATGCTTATGTTAATTCTTTGCATTTAGCCAGTGTCTAATTTGTCTTATCTCCACAGGCAATAGTGCCATTGTTTTGCTCAAGCAAGACAATTATTTTTCCAAATTTTCATACCTCAGGTTTCATAGCAAGAAAATTCTAGTATTGTGTTTATATTGATGTGTTGTGTTCTGCATCACTCTAAGTGTTCAAACCTTTTGTTTTGTGTTTTAGCATCTATTATTTTCATATTTCATTGAACAAATTCATTCTTAGTGCAATTTTTAAGTTCTTGTTCTAAAGTAAATCATTCTTTGTTTGTTCAGTAAGCGTTGCTTAAGCTGCAGTTGAAGAGTTTAAAGGTTCACTCTTCAGTTTCATGCCTTGATATATTTTCTTTTCTTTTAAACTGTATTTCCTTGTGTGTGTAATTTTTTTATTATTGCACTTTGACTCATATTGCAATAATTCTTGTGCAAACATTGTGTTGCCATTAAAAATTTTTCTTTCAGAAATTTTATGTAGTGTTGTGCAGTACTTTTGATTAACAATTGTTATTTGCAGTATTGTTATAGTTTATTTCAGTGCAGTTTTATATGCTCTGTTCTGTTCATAATATTTTATTCTTTGTGTGCCATTTTATTTTATTTTATTTTAACATTTTTGATTGATTCATCATTTTATTGTTGTATTTCCCTATTGCACTGAGAGTAAAGACAACTCACTGTGCCATTCATTCAATTTAAAGTAAAGTTGAGCAAATTAGATTTGAGTAAAGTACAATTTCTCCTGATTTTCAAAGTGTTGTGTAGTACAGAGATGAGGTATTTTCTTGTTTAGTGTGAGTGTCCCTTGCCTTACAGTGTGATCGTCAAGTTTTCTTTACTTATGCAGAATACGTAAGAGCAATTTCTTCCTTTTAGCGACTGTGGTCATCATATTTCGTCTTTATTTCGTGCTTTTATTTCCTTGATAAGTTCTCTGAGAAGATGTCCCCCAGTCACTTTGAATGTTCACTTAGTGCTCATAACCAGTCAAAGTCAATAGAACAGGTCCTCATGTGCCAAATTCCCTTACTGACTGAAAGACAATACCTAGCCTTGAGCAATGTGTTTGTTCCACATTTGTATCTGAGATTTGTTTAAAAGTGCTGCAAAATTTAAGCTCAGATTAAGTTCCTATAGATTCTTTCTTACTTTATTAACGAGCCAAGCGGTCAGCACTATAACTCTGTCACTCCCATCTGTTTCCCACCTACACTCAGATATCAAAGGATATGTATGCCTCAAGTGTCCGAGGACACTCAGACAGCCTGAGTGCTCAGCACTAATCCCTGCAATGCTGCTAGTCCAAGTAAGTAGTTTCTCCACCGGGAAGCCTTGTCGAAAAACGATTACTCTGAACTAGTAATGCCATCTCTTGTTGATGTCCACATGCGTCTGCAGAAAAACGTCTTTGGTTGCGTCTAGGCTCCCACTAGAGTGTCCTGTTGTTGTACATTGAGTTCCAGATGGTGATCCCCATCCAGTTGACCGTATTCGTGCAATGTGGACGTTATTTCCTCGAGTAACTTTCACAAGTTGTTAACTTTTGTAGTGAAGTTTTCTTTATAGTTTATATACCTAGTGTCACTGTGTCGACTCAGATGAATCTCAGCATGTTCACAGTGTTCATTTCTTTTTCCCCTGTGCCTTGCAGTGAGAGATATAAGATACGTCCTCCTTGCTCATATTGGTGTGTTAACGCATTATTGTTTTTCAAACGGGGAGAGTCATCCACACCACCGATTGTTCATTCCTCCAGTAAGAAAGAACAGATTCCATGTGGTCTGGTGTGATTCCGATTCCTGCTCCAAGGAAGATCTTATTCTGACTGTGAAGCACCAGCCCCCATTAGTAACTTTGTAATGAGGGCCAAGAATTACTCTGATCGAACAGCCGAGTTGGGTACCCAAGCTGAAGAGTATACCAGAAGTAATCCACATCACTAGTGAAGTAAGCTCTACAGCAATTCATGATGCACCAGGTGTTGCACACCCTGGTATGGATCGTTCGGTGAAACAAGCCAAAAGAAGTACTTTTGACCATTCTGGCAACTGACATTTCAGAGTATGTTTAAGAAATGTAGTGGCCTGTATGCAACATAAAAGGAAATGTCAATGGTCCTAATCCAATCCAGTGGATCCAACCACTAGCGAACCATGGAAAGAGTTGCCCTTGATTTGTTAACCAATTTTAACAAATGTTCCCCTCCAGGCACAAACAATCTGTGTGTTATGGGAGAACCATTTCACCGATCTTGTGAGTTAGTTCCAATTGCAGATAAGACTGCTAGACCAGTAGCTAAAGCGTTTAAAAAAAGAATGCATTAACTTGCAGGCATACCACCCTAAGTCCTTAAGTTACCAGATAATGGAGGTGAATTCTGTAATGAAAGATTTTGAAAATTTGTGTACCTTGTACAAGATCCTTCTAAATCCCACCATTGTTCCTCAACATCCCTGCCAGCAATGGGTTACCTGAACGAACCAATAAGAAAGACTTATGTCTTAGACCCACTAAGAACCCCCAAAGTAAACTTGGGTGAAGTTAATACCAATGTTCAATGTGCCATTAATTCTGCGTACAATGCTTTCCAATAGGTGATACTCCACATTATGCATTGTATGTGTAGACAAGCGTTTACCCTATGAGTTGATTTATATCCACTCTGAAACCTCATTACAACCCTAAAGATTTCTAGCAACTCGTACCAGCAGCTCAAACGTGTTTTTTAGAAGAATCCGTGAAACACTTCATAACTCAACAGCAGAATTACTAGAGAAACTAATAGCCCGTGCTAAGCCATCAGAAGTTAAAGTAGTTCAAGAGTAATGCTGACAAATTTCAACAAACCATCCCGCAATGCCCCAAGCTCGATCAAAAGTTTGTTGGCCCTTATCGAGTTGTTGAACATAGCACTGCAATAATATAAGGATAGAGAAATTAGTACTGGTAAGTACAAAGAATCGCATTTAGATCATAAGAAATTAGTATGGGATGTTGATGATATGCTTACCCAGACTAATGTGACGATTCTGACAATCCTCTTGACTCTGTATACCCTCTACCTCAAATATCTCGTCAGTTAATCACCTGAAATGTCACTATGCTTTGCTTACCGACAAGCAAGGATAAACCACAAGTATCTTTAGAGATACGCGTTCAGATCATCCCTCAGTCAAGCATGTGTTAGCCCTTGCAGAGGAATTCGATCCTCCCAGAGTTGATAACCATTCTGCAGATGTAATCTTACCCTCGCAGAATTGGTTTTAGGAATGTACATAGTCTGTAAAATTGATGAACTGAGATGAACGGAAATTGTCAACTGTTTGTTTTGTTTATTAACTGATCCGTTTTTTTTTCCAATAATTTTCTTTTCGTGTTCACGTTCCCTCCGTATTACCTGAAGAATTTGACAGAATGAGCTGAGTCCACTAGATTGCCTTTGCTGATAATTTCACCATGTATTTGGAGTTTTACTTACCTGGAGAAGAGTTGCGGGGGTCAACGCCCCCCGACGCCGGGACGGGCCCGTCGTGACCAGCCTCCTGGATCAGCCCCGGATCAACCAGCCTGATTGCTGCAGGCTGCACGCAAACCAACGTAAGAGCCACACCCGGCTGATCCGGAACTGACTTGAGGTAAATGTCCCATGCCAGCTTGAAGATCTGCCAGGGGTCTGGTTGGTAAATCCCCCTATGTAATGCAGGGAGGCCAGTTGAACAGTCTCGGGCCCCTGACACTATTTGTATGGTCCTCTTAACGTGCTAGTGACACCCCGCTTTTCATTGGGATGGTGCAATCGTCTGCCAAGTCCTTTTTGCTTCGTAGGAGTGATTTCGTGTGCAAGTTCGTACTAGTCCCCTCTAGGATTTTCCAGGTGTAATATAATCATTATCTCCCCTCCTGCGTTCCAGGAATACAGGTTTTAGAAACCTCAAGCGCCCCAGTAATTGAGGTGTTTTATACTCCGATATGCGGGCCGTGAAAGTTCTCTGTACAAATTTATATTTTCTAGGTCGGCAATTTCCCCTCCTTGAAAGGTGCTGTTAGAGTGCAGCAATATTCCAGCCTAGAATAGAACAAGTGACCTGAAGAGTGTCATCATGGGTTTATTGGCCTCCTAGTTTTTGAAGTTCACCATTATCCATCCTGTCAATTTTCTAGCAGATGCGATTGATAAAATTGATATGGCCCTTGAAGGGGAGATCCTCCGACATAATCAAAACTCCCAGGTCTTTGACGGTGGTGTTTCGCTCTATTTTGTGGCCCAGAATTCGTTTTGTACTCTGGCTGGTGAAAATTAATTTCCTCATGTTTACCATATCTGAGTAATGAAACTTTTCTTTTCTCAGCGTTGAACTTCATATTGTTTTCCGCAGCCCACTGAAAGATTTGGTTGATTCTCGCCTGGGACCTTGCAGTGGTCTGCAATGGAAGCACTGTTCCATGCAGAGTCGGTGTCCATCTGCAAAGGAATACACGGTGCTGTGTCTGACATCCTTGTTAGTCGATATGAGGATGAGGACCAAGATGGGAGCTAGTACTGTGCCTTGTGGAACAAGAGCTTTTCAACCGTAGCTGCCTCGGACTTTACTCTGTTGACGACTACTCTCTGTGTTCTGTTAGTGAGGAAATTCTAGATCCATCGCCCGACTTTTCCTTTATTGCCTTTAGCACGCATTTTGTGCGCTATTACGCCATGGCCACATTGTCGAAGCTTTTGCAAAGTCTGTATATATACTCTGCAATTCTTTTGTCTTTCTAGTCATTTTAGGACCTTGTCGTAGTGATCCATAGTAGAACAGACAGGAGCGACCTGTTTCTAAACCCATGTTTTTGCCCTGGTTAGTGGTAAACCTGAATGGGTTTCTAGATGGGTGGTGTCTGCATCTTAGGACCCTTTCAAAGATTTTTAACTGATATGGGATGTTAGTGCTATTGGTCTGTAGTTCTTTGCTATTGCTTTAACTGCCCCCTTTTGGAGTGGGGCTACGTCTGTTGTTTTTTGTAACTGAGGGAACAACCCCCGTGTCCATGCCCCTCTCATAGAATAAAAAGGCTCGTGATAGGGCTTCTTGCAGTTCTTGATGAACACAAGTTTCCATGAGTCCTGGCCTGGGGCAGAGTGTGCATGGCATGTCATTTATCGCCTGTTCGAAGTCATTTTGGGTCAGGAATAACATCGGATAGGCTTGTGTTAATCAAATTTTTGTGGCTCTCTCATAAAAAAATTCATTTTGATCTTCGACTCTCAGTCTGGTTTGCGGCTTGCTAAAACTGAGTCATATTGGGAACTGAGTAGCTCACTCATTTCCTTGCTTGTCATCTGTGTAGGACCCATCTTGGTTAAGTAGGGGACCCAATACTGGACGTTGTTCTCGATTTTGATTTGCATAGGAGAAGAACTACTTTGGGTTTCTTTCCGATTTCATTTATGCTTTTAGGGGGGGGGGGGTTTCTTCCCTTCCCCCCCCCCGCGATTCCTGACTCCTACAGGATTCTTTTAGCTTTAAGTTCGATGCTTTCTATTTTCTCTGACCAGTGCTCCCTACGCATTTCAGATATAATTTGACCTCTTTTTAGGCCGCCTCTGTTATCTTTTTTTTTTTCCGTCGCCTGGTAAAGGGACGCCGGTCTCTTTCTATTTAACCATCTACTTACTTCCTCCCCCTTATTTCTAGAGGAATAAGCCTTGTGCATACAATTCGAGTGCCCCGGTTAATCTGTTCTCTAGGCATAAGTTTGGGGTCTGTGTTTTTCTTAGTGAAATCTCTCCCAGCTTTATAGGTTAGGACTTGGTTTACTTGTCCACCAATTTAATTTTTTTGTTTATTGAAGTTGAATTTGGTGAAGGCACCCTCGGACTAGTCTCATTTTGTTCGTCTGGGGCTCCACCATACAGTCTGCACCCACAATTATTGTTTTTGTTGATCTGAGTATATATTGTTTTTGATATGTGGAACATTTCTATCAGATCATCATTGTTAGTGAAGAGAGGTCTAGTGTATTCTCCCAGTCTAGTAGGGCTCTATTATTGCGGGTTTAAATTGCAATTTTGTGGCAGAGATTTAAAAGCCGTGTGAGTGTGAGTTTTCATAAATCAGAGCTCCTCCTGGTGTTATTACTGCAACAATAATTATTTGCTATATTCCTCCATTTTAGTGCCTTAAGTTGAAATCCCCCCAGGAGCAAGATGTTGGGTGCTGAGCTGGAAGATGTTACAACAGGGGTCAATTATTTAACAGCTGTTACCTGGATTGCTGGGATGTTGGCATCCGGAGGCTGTAGACATAACCACATGACTAGGTTTTGGTCTCGACCTTTACTGCTAAAAAACTTCCCACTACATCTTTTGCGGCCTTAAGCAGTTCTGTGCAACAAGTGACTCACTGCAATGTTACAGGCCAACCCCCCCCCCTTTTGCCTGTTTCACTCTGTCACATCTGTATAGGTTGAAAACCTGGGATCCATATTTCGGTTGTCTAAGGGATCCTTTATGTGGGTCTCCATGAAAGCCGCGAACATTGGCCTTAGCCTCTCAAGCTCCACGATGAAAGGTATATTTTGTTGTTTGTTGCTGGGGCTTTAGACCCTGTATATTTGCAAAGAAGAATGTTATCGGCATGTGGTATTTGTTGGTACCTGGGGGGGATTTTTTTTCCGGCATTAGTATCTGTATCTTTGGTTTTTGGAGTGGAGGCCATCGACTGTGGTCCACTCCAGATGACTGGATTTGGTGTACGATATCCTGCCATTTCCGCCATTTTTTTTTCCTTCCTGGGCACTAAAACAACCTCTCCCGCTTGAGTGGCCGTGGCTCCCAGTTTTCCCATGCCTGGATGTTTTTGTAACTTTTTGTCCCCCTTTAGATGGTATGCCTGGCAAGTTTAAGTTATAGCACAGTCTTTCCCATTACTGAAGAGTACCCATTTTCAGGGCGAAAAACTACAGGAAGGGAGTTTGCATTTTCCTGTTGTTCCATAAATCTGGCATTTACTAGGGTGGACAAGTGCATGTCCCACTGTTTTTTCCAGATTTCCCATTCCAGCAGATACCCAAGTGCATAGTAAATTTATATTTATTCTACCTCAGAATCCGTAGAGTGCATCAATACAGATCGATCGATCAATTCCATCCATATTGTACAATGATTGTTCTTATAATCGTAATGCCATTACAATGAAACTCATTACGTTTAAAAGTGATTATGTTTAACACCCATTAATGTAAAAACCAATATGATACCATCCATTAGTTCTAAGTTATATATGTCTTTGTTATTGTATAGAATCAGCCCAGAACCACCTGCCTGTTCAGTCTATAGCATAGTAGTGCATGTCGAGATGACATACGTAACATGACCGAGCTGTCAGCATAGTTGCTGATCCCCTTACATGTGTTGTATATCCATGTGTTTTATATAGAAGATCCCTATTAGGCCTAGTGACTGTATGACGTCACGGGATACAGCATGACTGAGTGAGAGGCGCTGCCTCGTCCTCACTCCATGGATAGACATACTAGAGAGAGATTTTTCAGATTTCGTTCGCTTTTTAACCCCCGGAGGTACCACCCAGGATAACCCAAGAAAGTCAGTGCGTCATCGAGGACTGTCTAACTTATTTCCATTGGGGTCCTTAATCTTGTTCCCCAGGATGCGACCCACACCAGTCGACTAACACCCAGGTACCTATTTGCTGCTAGGTGAACAGGACAACAGGCGTAAGGAAACGTGTCGAAATGTTTCCACCCGCCGGGAATCGAACCCGGGCCCTCCGTGTGTGAAGCGGGAGCTTTAGCCACCAGGCCACCGGGCCACCTAGCAGGCAGAACAAGGTAGGCCTGGGCTCTCATCACAGTCTGACAATATATAATGTTACCATCCACAAGCGTGTTTACCTACAACCATCATATCTCCTACCGAACCCCCACGACAACTGATGTCAGCTATATAGTAGCATGTTATTGATGTCACCTATATAGTAGCATGTCACTGATATCAGCTGTATAGTAGCATGTCATTGATGTCAGCTATATAGTAGCATGTCATTATGTCAACTATGTAGTAGCATGTCATTGATGTCAACTATATAGCAGCATGTCATTGATGTCAATTATATAGTATCATGTCACTGATGTCAACTATGTAGTAGCATGTCATTGATGTCACTATATAGTAGCATGCCATTGATGTCACTATATAGTAGCATGTCACTGATGTCAGCTATATAGTAGCATGTCATTGATATCAACTATATAGTAGCATGTCACTGATGACAGCTATATAGCAGCATGTCACTGATGTCAATATAATTGTTGCATTGTCTCTGATGTATATATCTGTAGCATGTCATTGATGTCTGTATATTGTAGCATTGCATGATGTCAACTATATAAAAGCATGAAATTGATGTCAACTACATAGTAGATGTCATTGACATCAGCTATATAGTAGAATGTCACTGATGTCAGCCTTTGTAGTCCATGTCATGATGTCAACTGTATAATTAGCATGTAATTTTTTTTTTTGTTTTTTTTTTTTTTTTTTTTTTTTTTTATTTCGACTGTATGTCTAGGCGTGCCTCGTTGTGTCCGGGTTGTGTCTCCGGGTTATCTCGTGTTTTCACAGGTCGCTCTTACGTGCTAGAACTTTAATTGTGTAATCAATCATCTACGATACATCCCTCTAGCGCCCTGGATCCAATCTTGGCGGAAAACTATTTACTGGTCAAAAAAGGAGGTATTAGTGTGCACTACTAGCAGGGTTTTACTGCCAGAGGGGATTCATAGGCCTGTGTCCGTGTGGAAAAAATAATAATAATTGAACTTTTCGTGTCAGAGGAAAGAATGTCTCTCTGATAACATTATTATTTTACTAGTGTATAGTGTTATACTACTGTGGCCTCCTAGTATATTGATGATAAGGCTTAAAGTGCCATTTGAAACTGGTGAATTTTGTAAATGACAGTGATAAGCCTATAGAGGCAGGTGCAGAAGTCGCCAGAAATTTACACAGGTCAGCTGTTTTTTAAATAAACTTCCTGGCTTGCAGTGTACTCGGCATATAATCTAGTGATTTCCAGTGAATAGCAGAATACAGTGGTTTGTAGTAGCAACTAACCACAGTATAAAATGGTACTTTGGGGAGTGGGAGTGACTTTCATAGTTTCTTTTTCTTGAAATACAGACGTTACTGTGAATTCTATAACCTGTAGTTACAAGGGTCGCAATATACACAACACGAGAAGCTATTTTTACTACAGAAAAGGCGTCTTCCTCAAAATTTGCACCAGTCAACTATAGTGATAAATAGAATTTATTGTGGTGGAGACGGAAAAACAAAATAGAATAGACAGAACAGCGATTGATTAAACAAAGGGGTCGTACCGTACGTCATTAGTAGGAGCTTGCAGATATCACGGCTCTTCAACCGCAAGTATTACTCTTATGAATCAGTCAAATCACCATATTACTCGGGTAGATAATTTCAGTAGATCCTTCATTGTGTTAGCTCAATCACCGACAGTATGTTTAATAAAGTGACCCACTGATCAGAGCAGATCGACTGGTCCGAATCCTTGACTGGGTCGAACCCTTGATGGTCGACCCTTGACTGCGTCCGAACCCGGGATGGTTTCAAACAGTTTCGTTGGACAATAAAGCAGTCTGTAAACGGATGTGTTTGTAGGCGCCGTATTAACACAAGCATTAAAAATCAGACGTGACGGTAAGCTGTCCATTATACAAAAAGAGTTAGAAACAGAAATACAAATAGCTAGAGACTTCATTTAAAGTTATTATATAATTTCAAGAGGTGTTGTTAGAATTGCAGTAATCAACCTTCAAATCATTTTGGAAGCTGTGTGTAGTCTATGGTTCAGTCACACAAACGGGCTTCCACTTGGTTAAATTGTCATTTTTGTGGATATTGGTGTCACGCTCCTTGTGCAGATATCCCAAGGGTACTAGCTACGCAGTATTAAAACAGAAGAAGTGTTTGTGGGTGTGACCAAATGAGGAAAATCTGTGGACTAAAAAATACAAGGTATTAAAAGGGATACATCAAAGCTGCTTTCATAGAAACTGGAAGCTTCTACAACCAGATGGGAAAATAAAATGTCTTGGGCTGAATGGTACTGCCCTTGATACTGGCATTTTTGTTGTCACAAAACTTTAAGGCTGGAGGTGATGTCATGGTAGTCAGTAAATGTGGGGCCTGATAGTGCTGTCCCTGGGAGACAGTAATGGTGAAGCTGGAGGTGCTGTCTGGAGACAGAAAATGGTGAAGCTGGAGATACTGTCCTGGGAGACAGATAATGGGTGGAAGTGGAGATTTTGTCCAGGTTGTCCGGAATTATACGCAGGAAAGGTAATACATATAAATGACCTAATAGGGGACAGGGCCATAGGTAGGGAAACAAGGTGTAGTCAAAGATAGATAATCCAATATAGCAAACTAGAAATAATACCGCAGGAAATAGCAAACACGAGGACTCAATAAGCAATAGTGAGGATAAAATTACCAAAAACAACTGGTGGGAGCTCCATTGTTGGTGTAGAGGAGGATAGGAATAAGACAGGGACACATGCACCAACAGGGAATACGGTCACAGAAAACCAAGCAAACGGAAACCAAACCTGTGCACATACTATGCACTTTGGGTTTTCTGGCATGGGAAATCTGGAAAAACGATGGGACATGCAACTTGACCACCCTAGAAAAGCCATGCCGTTTTGACAACAGGAAAAATGCAAACTCCCTTCCCGTAGCTTTTCAACTGAAATGTGTACCCCTTTTAGTAAGGAAAGATGTGCTATAACTTAAAATTGCCAGGCTACCATCTAAAGGGGACAAAAGATACAAAACATCCAGGCCATGGGGAAAACCCCGGGTAGCCACAGCCCCCTCAAGGGGGGAGAGGTTTTTTGTGCCCCGGAAGGAAAAAAAACTGGGGAGGAAATGGCAGAAATCGTACACCAAATCAGTATTCCCGGAGTGGAAACCCCATTTGGTGGCCTCCCCTCCAAACCAACAGATAAGATTAATGCCCGGAAAAAAAATCCCCCCCCCCCGTTCCAACAATCCACCAGTCCGTAACATTTTCTTTGCAAATATACAGGGTCTAAAGCCCGCAAAAACAACAAAATACCTTTCATGTGGACTGCTTGCAGAGGCAAAGGCTGTTCGCGGTTTACTGAGCCCCTAAAAGGGTCACTTGGGCAAAAGAAATAGGATCCCAGGTTACAACCTATACAGATGTGCGGGCAGGCAAAAGAGGGGGGTTGGGCCTGTACATTTCAGAGTCATTGTTTGCACAGAACTGCTTTAATGCCCAAATGATTAGTGGAAGCTTTAGCAGTAAGGTCGAAAACCCAAAAACCCTAGTAATTTGGGGTTTTAGTCTACACCCTTTCCGGGATGCAAATCCCAGCAATTCCAGGAAAAGCGGGTTTAAAAATTGCCACTTCGGAAAATTTTCCCGCCCCTTTGCCCCCCAACATTTTGGGGGGCCCCTTTGGGGGGATTTCAACTTAAGGCCCCAAAAAATGGAGGAATATACCCAAATTAATATTGTTGCAGTAAAAAAACACCGGGAGGCAGCTTGATAAAAAATTCACATCACACGAGTTTTTAAAATTCTGCAAAAAATTTTAAATTTTAAAAACCACAAAAAATTAGGGGCCTCCTAGACTGGAGAATAACTGGACCTCTTTTTCCCATAAAAAATTGATGATCTGTAAGAAATGTACCATATCAAAAAAAAATTTTACTCAGATAAAAAAACATAATTGAGGTTCGGGCATGTAGCGTGGACCCCCAGACCGCCCAAAATGGGACTAGTCACAAAAGGGGAAATTCCCAAATTCAATTCAATAAAAAAAAAACATTAAAGTGGGCCCAAGTAACCAAGTCCTAAGATAAAAAGCTGGAAGATTTTACAAAGGGCAACACAGATCCAAATTTATCCCTAGAACAGTTTTAAACTCGGGGGCCCACTCGATGTATGCACAAGGCTTATTCCTCAAAAAAAAAAGGAGGAGTAGATTTAAAAAAAGAAAGAGAAAAAGGCGCCCCCTTTTAAGGGGCGAGGGAAAAGGGAAAAACCAGAGGGTTTTAAAAGAGGTCAATATATCTGAAGCGCGGGAGACACTGGTGGGAAATAGCAAGCATCGAATTTAAAGCTAAAGAATCCTTTAGGAGTCAGGAATGCGGGAAGAACTAAAAGCCATAAATAAAAATCAAAAAAAACCCCAAAGTATTTCTTCTCCCATGCCAAAAACAAAAAACGAGAAAAGTCCAGTTTTTTGGGCCCCTACTTAAAAAGATGGGTCCCACACGAGGGCAGCAAGGAAAAGAAATGAGCTACTCAAGTCCCAATTGACTCAGTTTTAGCAAGCCCCCCTAACCAGACTGAGAGGCGAAGATCAAAATGAATTTTTTATGAGAGAGCCCCAAAATTTGATTAACCAAGCCATCCATGTTTTTCCTGGGCGCCCAAAAGACTTCGGGAAAAGGGGATAAAGACATGCCCATGCACTCTGCCCCGGGCCCCGACTCATGGAACTCTTGTGTTCATCAAAAAAACTGGGAAAAAGCCCCCATCCGAGCCTTTTCCCTCCCTTTTGGGGAGGGAGCAAAGGGGAAAGGGGGTCGGGCCTCAGTTACTAAAAAAACAGACATTTGCCCAATCCACAAAGGGGGCAGTTAAAGGGAAAAAGCAAAAAAAACTACAGACCAATAGCACTAAAATTTCCCTATCATAAAAAAACTTTTTAAAAAAGGGGCCCAAAAAAGCAAGATCACCCCCCATCTAGAAAACCCCTCAGTTTTCACAACCCAGGGAACATGGGTTTTTTGAACAGGTCCCCTGTCTGTCTCAACTACTGGATCACTACGACAAGGTCCTAAATGCATAGAAGACAAAAAGGGAAAGCAAAATGTTTAAAATATTTTCAGGGCTTTGCAAAAGCCTTCGACAAATGTGGGCCCTGGGGTTTTAGCGCCCAAAAAGCGCGCTTTAAAGGGAAAAACAGGAAAAGTCGGGCGATGGATGATAAATTTTCCCCACTAACGAACCAAAAGGGGTTAAATCGGCAAAGAGTTTAAGGGCCGAGGCAGTTTCGATTTAAAAGCTTGTTCCCCAAGGCACAGTTTCTAGCTCCCCTCTTGCTCCCCTCCTCAAAATCCGGGCATGACAAGGATGTCCGCCCAGCACCGTGTTTCCTTTGCAGATTGGGGGGGGCACCGAATCTGGGATGGCCGTGTCTTCCATTGCAGGGGCATGCAAGGGGTCCCGGCGGACACCAAAAATTAAGAGAACTTTCACGGCGGCATAACGGAGTAAAAACCTAAATTTATGGGACGTTGGGGTTTCAAAAACCTGTTTTCCCCTGGAAGCAGGAGGGGGAGATACATGATTATATACACCGGGAAAAACCCTGAGGGACTAGTACCAAAAATTGCACACAAAAAAAATCACTCCTACGAAAGCAAAAGATTGGGGGACGTTGCACCATCCCCCAATGAAAAGCGGGGTGTCACTAGCCGTTAAGAGACATACAATAGTTCAGGGGCCCCGGGGGATTTTTCAACTGCCTCCCACCCACACAAAGGGGGATTCCAACAACCCTGGCAGCTTCAAGCTGGCATGGAAAAGACCAAAAAGTCGTTCCGATCCCCGGGCTGTGGCTCTAGTTGGTTTGCGTGCAGCCAGCGCAACCCCTGGTTGATAGGCGCTGATCCCCCAGGGCCTGGTCACAGCCCGGGGCCCGCGGGGGCGTTGCCCCCCGAAACTCTCTCAGGTAAACCCCGGGTAGTAGTATCATGTCATTGATGTCAACTTATAGTAGCAGCACTGATGTAAATTATATAGTAACATGTCACTGATGTCAGTATTAGTAAAAAAGTCATGATGTCAACTTTTTGTAGCATGTCCTGATGTCAGCTTTAGAAAAATGTCCTTATGCAGCAAATTTAGTGCGTCACTGATGTCAATTATAGTAGTTTGTCATGATGTAGCTATATGTAACTGTCACTTAGTGCTATATGCAGCATGTCACTGATGTAGCTCTATGAACAGTCACTGATGTCTACTATGTGTAGCATGTCATTGATGTTGCTTTAGTAGCTGTCATGATGTCGCTTTTAAGTAGTGTCACTAGTCTATATTAGTAGCTGTCATGATGTAGTTATAGTAGATGTCATGATGTCTGCTATATAGTAGTTGTCACTGATGTCAGCTTATTGCAGCTTGTCTCTGATGTTGCTACTAGTGCATGTCAGAGTCGTATATTAGTATGTCATGATGTCGTATAAGAAACATGTACTGATGTTCCCAAATAATAGATGTCACGGAGCAGCTTTATATTAGCATGTCACTGATTAGCTATACGTAACATGTCACTGATGTCAGCTAGGGTTTTGTACTTTTAGAAATAAAGATTATTATTTTTAATTTTTTGTTGGGGGGTTTTTAAAGTTGTCTATCACGAGGGCCTTTAAAGGCTGTTGGTTGTTTGGGGGGGGTTTAAAGCTGTTATACACCAGGGTTATCAGGGCTGCAAGTCACGTATATTAGGGGTATGTACCCTGACATCTGATTCTTTCGGGATATATTTTAAGAATTTGTTTCAATTTTTGGGTATTAAAAAATTTTGTAGGGCCCGGCGGTGGTTCGCACAAATTTTTTGTAGTTGAAGGCTTAAAAACCTATTAAACACCTTATCCAGCAGTCAGGAATCTTTAATATTAGAATGGGAAAAATTTAAAATTGGGTGTAAAGGGAGAAAAATGGCTTCTCGATGTATGAACCCCGTGTTCACCGAGGTTAAAAATCCCTTGAGAACCATCTTTCACAAGTTTCATATAAAATTCGAGCCTCAAAGTTAGTTTGACGAAGTTTTTTTTTCCTCAGTGTTTTTGGGAGCAGCGATAACAGGCGGTCGCTTAACTACATTTCCCACCTATGGGTTAAATACATTGAAATGTTATTCCATCATATATATCACCAGAGTGTGTATTTGTGCAAAACACACCGGTGTGTAATCAGTGTATATGCTTTAAATTTATTTTTAGTTTCGGGTATATAATTGAAAAGTAAAACATCTTCAGTGTAATATAAGAGGTATACACCCCTGTTTTTAATTTTATGTGTATTCAGTGTGTATAATTGTTTTAAAAGTCAGATTTGTATAATCCCTAAAGGGTTTGCGCTCTCAAAAATCAGTACTGAATGCCTTTTATTATCGAGATTTTTTGTAATGATTATAACTATTGGAATAAGCTAGTGGAAATTATTATAGAAGTTTAGTGTTATCGCGGGAGGTTTTTTCGCGGGAGTGTCTTCGCGGGAGTGTTATCGCGGGAGTGTTATCGGGGGTGTTATCGCGGGAGGTCATCGCGGGAGTGTTTATCGCGGGAGTGTTATCGGGGGGGTGTTATCGCGGGGTGTTTAACGGGGGAGGTTATCGCGGGGTGTTATCGGGGATGTTTTTCCGGGGGGGTGTTATTGGGGGAGTTATGGGGGAGTGTTATCGCGGGGGTTAGGGGAGTGTTTTCGCGGGAGTGTTATCGCGGGGTGTTTATGCGGGAGTGTTATCGCGGGAGTGTTTTTTTCGCGGGGTGTTATGCGGGGTTTATCGGGGGAGTGTTAGGGGGGAGTGTTATCGGGGGTGTTATCGCGGGGGGTTATCGGGGGTTTATCGCGGGGGGGTTATGCGGGAGTGTTATCGCGGGGTGTTATCGCGGGAGTGTTATCGCGGGAGTTTATGGGGGTGTTATCGGGGAGTGTTATCCGGGAGTGTTTCCCCGGGAGTGTTTGGGGATGTTTTCCCCCGGGAGTGTTTTCGCGGGGTGTTATCGGGGATGTTATCGGGGATGTTATCGCGGGGAGGGGGTTTTTCGCGGGGTGTTATCGGGGAGTGTTTTCCCGGGGGTGTTTTTCGGGATTTGGGGTTATGCGGGAGTGTTTCCGGGGGTGTTATCGCGGGGTTTATCGCGGGAGTGTTACGGGGAGTGTTTCGCGGGGTGTTATCGCGGGAGGTTTTCGCGGGAGTGTTATGGGGATTTATGCGGGAGTGTTTTTTTTTTCGCGGGAGTTTTATCGCGGGGTGTTATCGCGAGTGTTTTTTATCGCGGGAGGTTTTTTGCGGGAGTGTTATGCGGGAGTGTTTCGCGGGAGTGTTATCGGGGAGTGTTACGCGGGGTGTTTCGCGGGAGTTTATCGCGGTGTTTTTTATGGGGGTGTTTTGGGGGGGTGTATGCGGGAGTGTTTTTTGCGGTGGTGTTATCGCGGGAGTGTTTCCGGGGGTTTTTTGCAGGGGTTATCGCGGGGTGTTTCGCGGGGGGTTTCGCGGGGTGTTATCGCGGTGTGTGTTATCGCGGGAGTGTTGTCGCGGGGGGGGTTTTTTGCAAAAGGTTTTGGGGGGTTTGGGGAGGTTATCGCGGGAGTTTCGGGGGGTTTTCGCGGGAGTGTTATCGCGGGGTGTTTTTCGCGGGGTGTTTTTTTTTTACGCGGGGGTGTTTTCGGGGAGGGTGAGGAGGTTTCGCGGGAGGTTTGGGGAGTGTTTTATTGCGGGGGTGTTTGGGGAGTTTAGGGGGGGGGTTATGCGGGGTGTTTATTTCGCGGGGGTGTTATCCATCGCGGGAGTGTTTTCCTTTATCGCGGGGGGGGGTTTTTTATCACGGGAGTGTTATTTTTTTTTTTATCCGGGGATTTATTTCTTTTATTTTTTTTTTTATTTTTGTTTATTCCCAGGTTGTGTTACGCGGTGTTGTGTTATCGGAGTGTTTGTTTTGCGGGGTTTTTTTTCGGGGGAGGTTATCGGGGGGTGTTATCGGGGGGGGTTTTTATGCGGGGGGTGTTATCGCGTGTTGTGTTATCGCGGGTTTTTTATCGCGGGAGTGTTATCGGGTGTTTGTTTCGGAGGGGGGGTTGTGTTATCGGGGGAGTGTTATCGCGGGGGTGTTTGGGGAGGGGTTGTGTTTCGCGGGGTGAGGGGAGTGTTATCCGGGAGTGTTTTTCGCGGGGTGTTTTTCGCGGGAGGTTATCGCGAGTGTTGTGTTATTTTTGCGAGGTTGTGTTATCGCGAGTGTTGTGTTATCGCGGTGTTTTGTTATCCGCGGTGTTGTGTTATCGCGGGGTGTTATCGGGGATGTTAGGGGGTGTTTTTCGCGGTGTTGGGTTTTTCGGGGAGTGTTATCGCGGGGGGTTTTCGCGGGTGTTATCGCGGGTGTTATCGGGGTGTTGTCGCGGAGTGTTTCGGGGTTTGTGGAGGAGGTGTAGGGTTTATCGCGAGTGTTGTGTTTTTGCGGGGGGTGTTGTCGCGGGAGTGTTTCGGGGGAATTAGGGGTTGTGTTTCGCGGGAGGTTTCGCGGGGTGTTTGGGGAGTGTTTGCGGGGGGTGTTGTGGGGAAGTTTAGAAAAAAATTAAACTCCAACTGGTGGGCAAAAGGGGTGGTAGAAGTGGGGGAGCAATAAAGAAGGGTACCCCCCGGGTACCCAGACCAGAGGTAAGCCCGGGTGGTACCCCGAACTGTAAGCCCAAGCGGCTAAGACAGTGGGTACCCGACCGTGGAAGAAGAAGGTAAAAAGTGGTAAAGAAAAAGGAACCCAGCCAGTGGTCCGCAGGGGCTAACCCCCAGCTGGTTTCCCCAGCAGTGGTCCCCCCCAGCGGTAAGCAAAGTGGTCCCCGAGGGAACCCGCCCAAATGGTTTTCCCCCCCAAAAGGGTACCCAGGTGGTACCCCCCCGAGGTACCCCGAAGGGTACCCCCCCGAGGTACCCGAAGGGTACCCCCCCCAAAGGGTACCCAGCCCCCTGGTTTTCCCCCAAGTGGTTTCCCCCCCAGAGGTTATCGCAAGTGGTCCCCCGGTGTTTTCCCCCCCGGGGGCAAAGTATCCAGAAATTTATCTAAAAAGGTGTTTTTCAGTTTGTTCAATTTCCATGTCAAAAAAAATTTTTTCCTAATGTTTAAAAAACAAGATTTTAATTATATTTTGAAAAATATTAAAAAATTTTAACCAAATTTTACTCTATTTGGGGCGGTTTGGTCATAGCCCAATGGGGCCCCCCCTTCCGAGCTAAGACCTCTCCCCCTGCCCAGTTCTTTTTCCCCGCAAAACAGTAGCCCCGTTTCCCCCTACGTCCCTTCCCAACACCACCTGACAACTCAGGGTTGGTACCCCAACAACCTTTTGGTTCCCCAGCAACCTAAAGACCCTTTTTTTGGGGCCCCTTTGTCCCCGCCACCCCGGTAATGCACATATATCCCCCTATCTCTCCTATCTTCCGGTGCCGTCTGGTTGATTTCCCTTAACCTCTCCTCATAGGACATTCCCCTTAGCTGTTCTTAGGCTTGCTAGGCGCCTATATGCTGCAGTAGTTATTTGGTTGATGTGCGCCTCAGGAGATGTGCCTGGTGTTATACTCACCCCAAGATCTTTATACTTAAGTGAGGTTTGTAGTTTTTGGCCCCCTAGATTGTACTCTGCAGTCTTCTTTGCCCTTCCTCAATCTTCATGATTTTTCACTTGGTGGGGTTGAACTCCAGGAGCCAGTTGCTGGAATAGGCCTGCAGCCTGTCCAGATCCCTTTGTAGTTCTGCCTGATCCTCGTCCGATTGAATTCTTCTCATCAACTTCACGTCATCTGCAAACAGGGACACTTCGGAGTCTATTACTTCCGCGATGTCATTCACAAATAGAAACAGCACCGGTCCTAGGACTGACCCCTGTGGAACCCCACTCGTCACAGGCGCCCACTCCGACACCTCGTCACGTACCATGACTCGCTGTTGTCTTCTTGACAGGTATTCCCTGATCCATTGTAGTACCTTCTCTGTTATACGCCTCTGTTCTGCCAGCTTTTGCACTAATGTCTTGTGTGGAACTGTGTCAAACGCCTTCTCACAGTCCAAGAAAATGCAATCTAGCCACCCTCTCTCTCTCTTCTCTCTCTCTCTCTCTCTCTCTCTCTCTCTCTCTCTCTTGTCTTACTGCTGTCACCTTGTCATAGAACTCAGTAGGTTTGTGAACAGGATTTCCCATCCATGAATCCGTGCTGGCTGTCGTTGATAAGCTCATTCTTTTCTAGGTGTTCCACCACTCTTTTTTCCTGATAATCTTCTCAATGACTCTGCATGTTATACATATCAGTAACACTGGTCGGTAGTTTAATGCTTCATGTCTGTCTCCTTTTTTTAAAAATTGGAACTGCATTTGCTCTCTTCCACACCTTAGGTAGTCGCCTGTTTCGATAGATGTGTTGATTATTGTCGTTAGGGGGTACACTTAGCGCCTCTGCACCCTCTCTCAGGACCCATGGAGAGATGTTATCGGGACCCATCGCCTTTGGGGTATCCAGCTCACTCAGCAGCCTCTTCACTTCTTCCTCGGTTGCATGTATTGTGTCCAACACTTGGTTGTGTACCCCACCTCTCCATGTTTCTGGAGTCCCTTCTGTCACCTCTGTGAACACTTCCTTGAATCTCGTTTTTAGTTCCTCACATACATAGCGGTAGTTTCCTTTGATATTTCCTCCTTTCATCCTCAGCCTGAGTACCTGGTCTTCCTGATGTGGCTGTGCAACAGCTTGGGGTCAGATTTGGCTTTCTCTGCTGAGTCATTTTCATATTGTCATTGGGCCTCCCTTCTTGCCTGTGCATATTCATTTCTAGCTCTGACTTCTCTCTTTATTCTCCTGGGTCCTTTGTTTTCTACACATCTTCCATTCTCTAGCACACCAAAGGCTCATCCTGGCTTTCTCGTTATTTCTGTTACCTTTGGGTACAAACCTCTCCTCAGTTTCCTTGCATATTGTTGCCTCATATCCCATCATCTCGTTTACTGACTTTCCTGGCAGTTCTCTGTCCTACTGAACCCGTGTAGGAAATTCTTCATGCCTGTGTAGTCCCCTCTCTTGTAGTTTGGCTTCATTCGTCCTGTCATTCCTGCTTCCTTCTCAACTGTACTATGTATTCGAAGCTCAGAACCACATGATCACTGCCCCCGAGGGGTCTCTCAAATCTGATGTCCTCAATGTCTGCCCTACTCAAGGTGAATACTAGGTCCAGTCTTGCTGGTTCATCCTCTCCTCTCTCTCTTGGTAGTGTTCCTTACGTGTTGACACATGAGGTTTTCCAGAACCACCTTCATCATCTTAGCTCTCCACGTTTCTGGGCCACCATGTGGCTCTAGGTTCTCCCAGTCGATTTCTTTGTCGTTTAAGTCACCCATAATCAGCAGCTTCGTGTGTGTGTGTGTGTGTGTGTGTGTGTGTGAGGAGGTATAATGTGTGAGTGAGGAGGTACAGCGTGTGTGTGAGGAGGTATAATGTGTGTGTGAGGAGGTATAGCATGTGTGTGAGGGGGTATAGCATGTGAGTGAGGAGGTACAGCGTTTGAGTAAGGAGGTATAGCGTGTGTGTGAGGAGGTACAGCGTTTGAGTAAGGAGGTATAGCGTGTGTGTGAGGGGGTATAGCATGTGAGTGAGGAGGTACAGCATTTGAGTAAGGAGGTATAGCGTGTGTGTGAGGAGGTATAGCATGTGGTGAGGAGGTACAGCGTTTGAGTAAGGAGGTTATAGCGTGTGTGTGAGGGGGTATTAGCATGTGAGTGAGGAGGTACAGCGTTTGAGTATAGGAGGTATAGCATGTGTGTGAGGAGGTATAGCATGTGAGTGAGGAGGTACAGCGTTTGAGTAAGGAGGTTTTAGCGTGTGTGTGAGGAGGTATAGCATGTGAGTGAGGAGGTACAGCGTTTGAGTAAGGAGGTATAGCGTGTGTGTGAGGAGGTATAGCATGTGAGTGAGGAGGTACAGCGTTTGAGTAAGGAGGTATAGCATGTGTGTGAGGAGGTATAGCATGTGAGAGAGGAGGTATAGCGTGTGTGTGAGGAGGTATAGCATGTGAGTGAGGAGGTACAGCGTTTGAGTAAGGAGGTATAGCATGTGTGTGAGGAGGTATAGCATGTGAGAGAGGAGGTATAGCATGTGTGTGAGGAGGTATAGCATGTGAGTGAGGAGGTATAGCATGTGAGTGAGGAGGTATAGCATGTGAGTGAGGAGGTATAGCGTGTGTGAGAGAGGAGGTATAACTCGGACACTTCCTGAAGATGTAGTCTGAATGGCATACATGTTCCTGGTATACATGGACCTGGAATACATGGATCTGGGATACATGGATTTGGAATACATAGTTCTGGAATACATGGATCTGGAATACATGGACCTGATATACATAGGACTTGGGAGCTGTGTATTAATACGTAATGTTTACCTTACAGGTAGGTGAACCTTCAGAGATCGTCGAGGGAGAGATGACAGCATCACTCAAGTAAGTTGATGCTCAAGTTGTAATATTCTTGAAGTTGCCGCTAATAGTTAGGTAAAAAGAAACGAAGTACAACTAATGCGACATTTTATTGTTGCATAATAAAATGCCGCATCAGTTGCACTTGTGTCCTTTTATTTAAGACGTTTAAGTTAGGCTTTATGAGCGTAGTTTCCTGGTGTCAAGGAGCATCGGTTTGCATACAGCGCATATACAGATATTAAGGAAGAGTTGCTCATCTATCCTTTGTATCGTTACGGAGGGTTGAAAGCCACAATCGTTCCAAAAAGTCGTGGAAATCCCGTAGCTTGTTTTCTAAGAATAACGTGTAAATAAAAATCTACGAGTCAGGCATTTATACATAGGTCTTTTTTGAATGAATGTTTCGCTTGGAAATCAATCCAACTATGCAAGTCTCCATGTGGCTGTTTTGACCAACACGACGTAAATTTCAATATTAGTTACGTTATGGCTAGTTTATCATAAACTTGTAACATTACTCACGAATTTGTAATAAAAAGAATGCAAAGAAACCACGGTACCAGTGGGATTTGAACTCATGGTGAGTTTTATGACTTGCCGTGGGTTCAAAAGCCACCCATACCATGGTTTAACTTGTATCCTAGACTGTGACTGCAGTCGGTCCTACTATCCCTGTCTCACGCAGTATATTCTATCCCATCCCATGAGCTTCTCGCATCCTGTAAGGAAAGAAGATAGAAGTACACAAGTCCCCTCGTATCCGAGGGGGATAAATTCCTAAACCTACCGTGGATACCCGAAACCGCGGATAGTAGCCAACCAGTCGTTTTTGGTTTACATACATACCTATGATAAACTTAATTTGATAAATTACTCACACTAAGTTGAGAATTATCATTTGTTCACTGATGGGCAGCACTTGACGGCTTCTCTTAGTGTTTAAATTGGGGTTATTATTAAGCAGAATTAAGGGTTTTTTTTTGGGCCACGGTAAACCGCAGATATTTGAAACAAAAAAATGAATTCACAGATACGGGTTTTACTTCATTACCTTCCGTAAATTCAGCAGAGCGAGCGAGATCGCTGATGTTAATTTATCGAGGTATCTTTTTTGTGAAATGTTTCACTTACACAGTAGACTTCTTCAGATGACTACAGAGGAACCAGCAGAAGCAATAGTCGACTGAAGGAGCCTACTGTGTAGTTTACCTGGAGTTTACCTGGAGAGAGTTCCGGGAGTCAACGCCCCCGCGGCCCGGTCTGTGACCAGACCTCCTGGTGAATCAGAGCCTGATCAACCAGGCTGTTACTGCTGGCTGCACGCAAACCAACGTACGAGCCACAGCCCGGCTGGTCAGGTACCGACTTTAGGAGGAAAGTTTGGCAATAAATTTACATAACTACTGCACATGTTGCCCAGAATATATAGGAAGAGCAAACTGAGGGGGAGGTACAGGAAGAGCAAATTGGGGGGAGGTACAGGAAGAGCAAACTGAGGGGAAGGTACAGGAAGAGCAAATTGGGGGGCTCTCGAAATGACAGGAGCATCACACCTACTCGACATACTCCTTAGCTGAAGGTGGTGGAGCTGCCAGCCACAGGGAGACCCAGAAGACCCGCAAATATGAAGACCTTCCCCCTTGCTGTAAAGTTCTCATAGAGCTGGGTGGAAAACCGCGTCATAGGAACCAAGGACCACAGGGCGACCAGCTTCCTCTTTCAGAGACTCAGTGTTGCAATCATGAGGGGAAATGCCTGCAGCATTCTGGGCACATGGCCAACCGCCGGGGAGCTGGATGAAGTTTTCGAGATGTAACTCTGAGTAGTTATCTATGTCGTTTTACTCCCTATTGTATCTTTGTAAGTGTATTTGTCTTTAAATAAAGTATCTATAAAATACAGGGGGTGGTAGGAGAAAAATTTTCAAAACAGCTTCAGGGAGAACCTTGAGTTTTCCTGAAGCAAGTTTATTCTTTTCTCTGAGGATGAGGGTCCCTATGACAGTTCTAGAGGTGTTAACTACACACACACACACACACACCACACAATATATTATATATATATATATATATATATATAATATATTATATATATATTTATAATATTATATATATATATATATATGTATGTATATATATATATTATATATATATATATATTTATAATGTCGTGCCGAATATGTAAAACTGGTCAATTAGCAAGAACTCATTTAAAATTAAGTCCTTCTGAAATTTACTCTTATACGTTTGAAGATATATTTGTTTCGTTAATGTTAATGTAAAAATTTTTAATTTTGCACCAAAAGAATCTTAGAAAATTACCTAACTTATTTATACAAGAAAAATCTATTTTAGCCTAACCCAACTAAATATATTTTAGATTTGTTTACAATAATTTAATACTAAACAAACACAGTGAAATATATTTTTTTTCGTTAGGCTCAGAATGATTTTGGAGAAATTATTGCATACACAAATTTTCGCTTGTCCTATATGGCAAGATGAGCGTTGCTATTTAAGCCATGATCGCAAGTTTGCCTATTCGGCACGACATATATATATATTTATATTATATATATATATATATATTATATATATTATATATATATATATATATTATATATATATATATATATATATATATATAATATACTGTGGACCTTAGACTAGGAGATGTTTTACCACTGATCTGAACATTTTCTCCCTCTACTAACTCCCTAAAGCTATTCCTGCTGAACCTAGTTTAACTCAACAGACAAAAAAAAATCAAGCGCGTAGAAATGCACGAAAGAGAAGCTGTCGATAATTCACTCTCTAATTTGACAACAGTTTTCAAATGAAGGCGACCTGTTTCTATTTTCAGTTCCATTTTTTCTACTGCGATTCCTACATTAGTTTCTTCGTGTTCCATGGATATTTAAGTCTTTTTTCATCTGTCGTAGTTAAGATTAAAGTTTAAAGAGTGAGTGAGAGAATCATAGCAGAAAACGCCAAATATATCTATAAAACTCAAGAAAAGTCAGGTTGTAGGTGGCGTTACTCCCCTGAGTGTTTTAAAAGGGCTGAGTCAGAGATCAGGTCAGGAGACAACAAACCACACAACCCCCGATAAAGGGAAATTGAGGGGGATTTGGAAGGTTTAAAACCATTGATTTAACCTTTCTGATCTACCAGAATGGAAAGGAGTTAGAATTTAAATTGGGGAAGCCAGACTGTGAAGTGAGATGGGGAGGGGAGTGTGTAAAAAGGGGGTTAACTGAAAGGGGGGTTTGTGAAGTTAAGGGAAAAGTGAGCAGTGAAGGGGGTTTTTGAAGAGGAAATTTTATAGTAATTCAGTGGTGATTGCTAAAGCAGATTACTAAGTGTACTAGGGACTGGAAAAGAGAAATAAATATTTTGTATATGGGGTAAAAGAGAAAAGAGTGAAAATGGCAGGCATTAGGGGGGTACAGGCTGCCATAATTATATTTATATTTCTTCTTCAATTCCATAAAGAAAGAAATCAGTCATGGGGGCTGGAAAAGGTGATGGAGTAAACAGCGCCCTGGACAGTAAAAGCCAACAGTTGCCATCCTACCAGAAAAGTAATATCACTATCGCCGCAAGGTTTGGCAACACCGCATCCCCCAACAAAAACAGTGGCACACAGCTCTTATTGTAGCACTTTAAGTGGTGATATCCAAATTAACCCAGGCCCTCAAATATTGTGCAGGGGGCAAAACAGACAGATAAATGACGGCGATAATGACGGTTAGTAGCTAGGAATGATAACCTTAACTCCATATGTATGCATACATAGGTCAATGTGAGACAATACAGCCATTATTATCTCAAACACTACCAAACAGGTGCATACACTACTAAAGTATGCATGAAAAAGAAAAGGCACCTTATGTAAAATGTGTAAGGGGTGGGTGCATGATGGATGTATGTACAATTATAGCAACGGTGCCAGAATTCATTTTGTGTGTAACAAATGCACTTTGGCACAGTTACCCTTTAGCAGTGATGACATTGATTTACCTAATTTTAATACAAATGACCCATTGCCATATATTGATGATTATGATTGTTTTATGAAAACAGGCCTTCACTTTATTCATGTCAATGCAAGATCAATTCTTCCTAAATTGGCAGAGATTAGGATTCTAGCTAACAAAATTAGGGCGGCAGTTATAACCATTTCTGAATCTTGGTTAGATGATACGGTGACTGACGACGGGGGTAAAAATAGAAGGTTACAATATAAAACGCTTAGATAGGAACAGAAAGGGTGTTGGAGTATGTGCCTACATTAGAAATGACTTAGCTTACAACCCAAGACCTGATTTAAAATAACAATAAATGGAGATTCTATGGTTTGAATTTGCTGCTTCCTAAGACCAAAACCCATCTTAGTGGGAAAACTAGTTACCGCCTCCTCCCCGGACCAGTTCTTTTTTTTTAAATATGTTTATTATGCACCCCATACCCATCCTGTGGGCGGTAGTCAAAAGATTACAGAGGTTACTAATTGGCCCAGGGACTGGACTCCAAAGTTTTGATAGCTGAGAAAGTTACAGAGGTAATGAATTCCCCAATTTACAAAGGTAATGAACTCACGAATTACAAATGTAATGAATCCGGGTAGGTCTAGTCACAATCATGACAATTTTAAAAAGGTTTATTTACAGATTACAGAGGTACGTAATGGGTCCGGGACTGGGCCCAAAGTTCGGAGGGCTGAACTAGGTACAAGGTAATGAATCACAAGTTAAAAAGGAAATTGAATACTGTAAGAATGGTTACTTAGTTTATACATGGCTACAATCATGAAAAAAATTTTTAGTGTAATGAGCAATTCAAAACTTCCATACCCGGTCACAACTGTAATGAGTTATTGGTGGCAAATATTGTTTTGTTGAGTCACACACACACACACACACACACACACCCCACACACCCCACACACACACACACACAAATTCATACCACACACACACATAAACACCCCACACACACATAAACACACACACACACACACACACACTCATACACACACACGCAAAACACTCATACACACACACCCATCATACACACACACACACACCCACTCATACACACACAAACTCATACACATACACACACACACACCCCACCCCACACACACCACACACACACACACACACACACACACACACACACACACACACATGCACACAGAAGACTTTTCCAGTCTTGTCCGGAGTTGGAAACAATTGCGAGACAATAATAATACTGGGCGACTTTAATATCTGTTTTCATCAGAAAAATAAGGGCTATGCAAAAAGTTAAGCAAATTCTAGGATTAAAATAGTTACACTCAACTAATTAATCCCCCAACCCGGATCACAAGTTCTCAGCACCCTAATTGACCACATACTTTGTAACCGTTCTGAGGAACATTAGTCAGTCAGGCGTCATTACCACAGGTCTTAGTGATCATTTCATCATTTACTGCACCAGGAAAATCACTAGGGATAGGATGGGCCCTACACAGGACAATAAAAATGAGGTCAACTAGAAAACTACAGTAAAGAAACACTGGTAAATAGGCTACACAATTGTGACTGGAAGAGATAACAAGTTGCACGGACGTAAACGATGCCTGGGAAAATTCAAAACAATGTTCACTACCATCCTTGATAATATTTTTCCAGTTAAAGAGGTTAGGATTAACGAAGAACTGAACCCTGGATGAATACTGAGATATTAGATAATATGAAATTCAGAGACAGCTGCTAAAAAGATTTAAAGCAAACAGACAGGAAAATTCCCTGCACTAAATAAATTTCCCAAAAGGGTGAGGAACAGAGTACAGAGACTTATAAAAGGGAAAATGCAAAGCACTACTGCTCAAAAATTGAAGAGTATAGATAACCCCAGAAGCTCTGGCAACAACTAAAACAGTTGGGGTATAGCCATAAGCCAGTAGATAGGTCTAACATAGTACTCACTATCGTTTAATGAGGTATGCCACGAAACATCTAAGGTGGCAGATTGTTTTTAATTCTTTACTACACTATGTTGCATCAACATAGTAGTAAACTACAGCTGCATCAAATACCCTTTTAAACAGACTCTGATAAGTTTCAAAAAATACTATACCAAAAAAGGGGTAACCCCAAACAGTTGTCAACTAGTAAGTGTTCTTGACTTTATTCAAAAGAACTAAGCAGGTTAAAACCCAAAAGAGCACAGGTCCCGATAAATCGTCTAAGTTCCTAAAAGAAGGTGCTTCTGAAAATGTCAATCCCTATTGCTCACATAATAAATCTATCAGTCACACTAATACCGTACCGGAGGGGTTCAAGGAGGCCAGGAGTTCTCCTATCTTTTAAGAAAAAATAGTAGGTTGATGTAAGCAACTATAGGCCTGTTTGAATTCTCAGTTTAATATCTAAAATTCTAGAGAGGGCGAGAGGGCGGTGTATTCTCAAGTAGTAAAGTACCTTAATGACAACATTCTCCATAGCTATCAATCGGGCTTTAGAAGATCCTACTCAACCGACACATCCTTATTAATCTGATGGATTACCTGAGAATGAAATGTCAAAGGGGAACCTCTTTCGTATGGTAACCTTGACCCGCCAAAAGGCCTTCGATACTGTCAACCACAATATATTATGTAAGAAACTTCAAGCTATCGGTATAGGTTCTGTAGACTGGTTTAAGTCCTACCTTAGCAACAGAAGACAAATAGTCAAAATCAACAAAACAGAATCAGAACCCTGCCGAAACATGTGGGTTCCCCCAAAGGGAGTATTCTGGGTCCCCTATTATTCTTATGTTATGTCAATGACATGCCTATCAGTGTCAAATGCAAACTCCTACTGTATGCAGATGACAGTGCTTTTAGTGTCAGGTAAAGACCACAAGATATTGTAAAGTTTTAACACTGGAATGGAGTCCTGCAGCAAATGGTTGTAGACAACAAAACTATCATTACACCTAGGGAAAACTGAAGCCATTCTCTTTGGCACGAAACATAAACTGAGAAAGGGGAAATAATTTTAATGTTCATTGTAATGGGGAGCCCCTCACTTTGGTTTCATCAGTAAAATATTTGGGAATCCCCTTTGACCCATGCATGTCAGGAGGAATTGATAAAGGGAACAGTGTAGTAAAGAAAGCGAATGCCAGACTGAAGTTCCTGTATAGACAAGCACAGTGTCTACCTACTGAGGCTCGCAGGACCCTATGTCTAGCCTTATACAAGCCATATGGATTACGCTTGCTCTTCTTGGTACTCTGCCTTGACAAAAAAAACTGAAAGATAAAACTGCAAATCACCCAGAACAAAATGTAAGATTCATTCCTGGGGTGGGACCAAGAGAACATGTAGGCCAGGATGAATTACAGCAGTTGGATATGCTGAATGTTGAAGACAGAGTAAAACAACTGAAGATAAATCATGTTTATAAAATTGCTCACAAACAATGTCCAGAATATCTTGCTGTCAATTTTGTCAAGGTTGGGAACCAAAACAATCATAGTACTAGGGGGAGAGAGCACAACTTTGTAGTTACCCACGTCAGTGGCCAGGCTTCAAACACCTTTTATTGTACAGCAATAAAGGAATGGAACAGACTGCCCGCATGTCAAAGCCAGTCATAGCATGAACCAGTTCAAGAAGAGTGCCAAAAGGTGTCTGATGAATGTAGCTACAGAAAGGGAGGGGAATGATTTTCCATTTTTTTAGCTAACATACGTGTAAATTTTTTCCTTATTCCTAGTAATGACCCTCGTATTGTATATAGTCTTAATGACCCTCGTGTAGTAGATAGTCTTTTTAGTATGATAATAAGATGTTATCTTCATTATAGAATAATAAGAAAATATAACCTTTATATTATAATAATAAGGTAAAAGGACCCCAATGGAAATAAGTCACTCTGTCTGACTATTTTGGGTTATCCCAGGTTCTCTACACATATGCTGCTATGTATGATAATTCTATGTAACTGTATTTGTGTATACCTGAATAAACTTACTTACTTACTTAGTCTAACTGCTTCAGTAAGATAATATCTGATAGTTTAAAATGTACATTGTAAAGTGTGGTGTCCGAATTGTTCGAAATTTTTGGTGAGGTTGGATTAGGATCGGTTAGGTTAGGTTAGGTTAGGTTAGGCTAGGTTAGGTTAGGTCGGTTTAGGTTATGTAAGGCTAAGTATGGTTAGGGTATGTTAGCTTTAGTTAGGCTAGGTTTCGTTAGCTTTAGTTGCTTAGAGCTCAGTTAGGTTATTAAAGTCAATATTGACCATTCAGTGTAATCCGATATAATTTAACCTAACCCAACTCATCCTAACAAAACCCAGCCATCCCAATCTCACCAACCTTAGCCTCACTTAACCGGATATTCACCACTGCAACCTTACATAGTCAAATGTAACCTCACCTGACATTGAAAACTCAAAAAAAGTATCTGGGAACAATCTACATAAAATATTACCAAGTCCATTGACCATTGTCAGCTTTATACCATCAACAACACAATGCAACACAATTTTTGTTCCTGGCAAATGTTATTTTCCAACTCCTTTTATTACAAAACAATAGACAATGCCCATTATTCCATTTAAACTTGGCCTTTGTGGCTTATAGGTTGAATTTTTGACAAAAAAATGGCTAAATTTCGGTATTTTTTGCTAGTTTTAGATGTAAAACAAAAACATATAATAAAATAAATGAAACTGGCAAACAAAATTTACTCATTTTATTTTATACTTATTGAAACATATTGACAAAGTTAAAAATGAGCAGTTTTTTCTAGATATGTGAACAGTAACAAATCACCATGTTTCATTATAAGATTCCTGATATCTGTGTTCAAAGTCCATTATGTGCAAGAAAGGTATAAAATACCGACAATATGAAAGTTAAGACACATGTGCAACATCTGGATATCTTTATTGTAGACGTTTCGCCATCCAATGGCTTTATCAATCCAGATTCAAGGACATAATTGGAAGACAGTAGAACTATATACAAAAAATGAGGTAATCAGTCCCTCAGCCTTGGAGTTATTATTATTATAATCAAGGGGAAGCGCAAAACCCGGAGGATTATACAGCGCCTGGGGGGATGTGGAAGGCATTCAGGCTTAATTCGGGGAACTGGAGCACAGATCCAATTTCCTAAATCAAGAGCCCCTCACCAACATCAAGGAACCTTCCTTGAGGGGTCAGCCTTGGAGTTAGTGTTCACAGCAGTTAGTTAGTTTAATATGTTTATTATGCACCCCATACCCATCCTGTGGGCGGTAGTCAAAAGATTACAGAGGTACATAATTGGTCCAGGGACTGGACTCCAATTTGTGGTGAACGTCCTTATCCACTGACGCCTATATAACCGCCAGTCTTCTTGCCTTTGCTCCAGATTCTCCTCCACCACGATGCTGTGAACACTAACTCCAAGGCTGAGGGACTGATTACCTCATCTTTTGTATATAGTTCTACTGTCTTCCTATTATGTCCTAGAATCTGTATTGATAAAGCCACTGGATGGAGAAACGTCTACAATAAAGATATCCAGATGTTGCACATGTGTCTTAACTTTCAAAGTCCATCATATCTTAGCTGAAGCGCTCCCCTTGCTCTTCTAAGTATGCTCCCATATTCTACTTGAAATTGTCAAGATGAACATCAAGGATATGGACCTTAATATTAAGATGCACTAAATGAGCCAAAGGAAGAGATGGAAACTTGTTCCAATTGTGCAGAAGTACAACTTTAAGGCTTCTGGAGGAGCTCTCAATGAAGAGTCTTCCCTTATCTGGATTGCATGCAATTCCAATTACATCAAACAGGCCTGATACATCATTACAGTAGCAAAACCTGTCTTCATTAGTGAGAAGCTTGAGAAATGTTGGTGACGTTTCTTTGGCTTGTCACTTGCACACTTTCATCCACAAAGTCCCAGTCCTTGAGCCTTGATATCAAAAGCTCAGCATCTGGCTTTGTCAAACCGCATTGGGGCCTAGTTCCTAGGCCTTTTGTGTATCTCTGGAGTTTACCTGGAGAGAGTCCCGTGGGTCAACGCCCCCGCGGCCCGGTCTGTGACCAGGCCTCATGGTGGAACAGGGCCTGATCAACCAGGCTGTTACTGCTGGCTGCACGCAATCCAACGTACGAGCCACAGCCCGGTTGGTCGTTACCGACTTTAGGTGCTTGTCCAGTGCCAGCTTGAAGACAGCCAGGGGTCTATTGGTAATCCCCCTTACGTATGCTGGGAGGCAGTTGAACAGTCTTGGAACCCTGACACTTATTGTGTTGTCTCTTAACGTGTTACTGACACTCCTGCTTTTCATTGGGGGGATGTTAAATTGTCTGCCGAGTCGTTTGCTTTCTTTGTGAGTGATTTTCGTGTGCAAGTTCGGTGCTAGTCCCTCTAGAATTTTCCAGGTGTATATAATCATGTATCTCTCCCGCCTGCATTCCAGGGAGTACAGGTTCAGGAACTTCAAGTGCTCCAAGTAATTGAGGTGTTTTATCTCTGTTACGCATGCCGTGAAGGTTCTCTGTACATTTTCTAGGTCATCAATTTCACCTGCCTTGAAAGGTGCTGTTAGTGTGCAGCAATATTCCAGCCTAGATAGAACAAGCGACCTGAAGAGTGTCATCGTGGGCTTGGCATCCCTAGTTTTGAAGGTTCTCATTATCCATCCTGTCATTTTTCAAGCAGATGCGATTCATACATTGTTATGGTCCTTGAAGGTGAGATCCTCCGACATGATCACTCCCAGGTCTTTGACGTTGGTGTTTCGCTCTATTTTGTGGCCAGAATTTGTTTTGTACTCTGATGAAGATTTAATTTCCTCATGTTTACCATATCGGAGTAATTGAAATTTCTCATCGTTGAACTTCATATTTTTTCAGCAGCCCACTGAAAGATTTTGTTGATGTCTGCCAGGAGCCTTGCAGTGTCTGCAATGGAAGACACTGTCATGCAGATTCGGGTGTCATCTGCAAAGGAAGACACGGTGCTGTGGCTGACATCCTTGTCTATGTCAGCTTTGAGGATGAGAAACAAGATGAGAGCGAGTACTGTGCCTTGTGGAACAGAGCTTTTCACCGTAGCCGCCTCGGACTTTACTCTGTTGACTACTACTATTTGTGTTCTGTTTGTGAGGAAATTATAGATCCATCTACCAACTTTTCCTGTTATTCCTTTAGCACGCATTTTGTGCGCTATTACACCATGGTCACACTTGTCGAAGGCTTTTGCAAATTCTGTGTATATTACATCTGCCTTTTTTTGTCTTCCAGTGCATCTAGGACCTTGTCGTAGTGATCCAGTAGTTGGGACAGACGGGAGCGACCTGTTCTAAACCCATGTTGCCCTGGGTTGTGTAACTGATGGGTATCTAGATGGGTGGCGATCTTGCTTCTTAGGACCCTTTCAAAGATTTTTATGATATGGAATGTTAGCACTATCGGTCTTTAGTTCTTTGCTATTGCTTTAATGCCCCCTTTGTGGAGTGGGGGCTGTCTATTGTGTTTAGCAACTGTGGGACGACCCAAGTGTTCATGCTCCCTCTCCATAGGATGTTAAAAGCTTCTTGCAGTTCTTGATGAACACGGAGTTCCATGAGTCTGGCCCTGGGGCAGAGTGCATGGGCATGTCATTTATCACCTGTTCGAAGTCATTTGGCGTCAGGATAACATCAGATAGGCTTGTGTTTACCAAATTCTGTGGCTCTCTCATAAAAAATTCATTTAATCTTCGACTCTCAGTCTGGTTAGCGGCTTGCTAAAAACTAAGTCATACTGGGACTTGAGTAGCTCACTCATTTCCTTGCTGCCATCTGTGTAGGACCCATCTTGTTTAAGTAGGGACCCAATGCTGGATGTTGTTCTCGACTTTGATTTGGCATAAGAAAAGAAATACTTGGGGTTTCTTTCAATTTCAATTATGGCTTTTAGTTCTTCCCACGATTCCTGACTCCTATAAGATTCCTTTAGCTTTAGTTCGATGTTTGCTATTTCTCTGACCAACAGCAGGTTGTGTAGCAGGCTAGCTGCGGGATTTTCAAGGATAGTGTTGTGATAGAAACACAGGCCTTATCTCTAGGCTTTATTGAACATAGAATCTTCATAGTACTTCTGCAACAACAAAATATAATGACTAGTACATCTAATAATGGCTTCTACAGGGATGGTGATGTCTTGCATATGTCAAGAGAAAAGTTATAACTACAGGCCACATATTTAAACTCACCATGTAATCTGCATCGGTGATAAATGGATAAAGTAGGAGAGAATCACACACCATATGTTGGTGCCCATGACGCACGCCAAACTGTTGTTGTTGTTAAGGGCCCCTAGAGGTGGTGCAGTATTATCCTGCTGCTGCTCCCCACAGGACCAGTATCACTACAGATAGCTCCTGGTCAAAGAGGATGACCAGGTCCCTACTTAACGGAACTCAGCGTGAATGCTTTGAGAAGATACCAGAGCAGCGAACGGACATCCCAGTGCATCGTTTCAGAGTAAATAGTTGAAGTATTGTGCAGTTTTAGAGGGTTTGGTGTTGTTGAGTCAGGACCAGTCAGCGCCTCCCCCCTTCTCCGCTGGGGGGGAGGGGGAGGGCGTGGGTAGTAAACAGTGACCCTCTCATAACGCCTCACTCCTGCGCGTCTCCCCCGCCTCACCCACCCAACTCCCAGCGCCACCCCATCTGTAGAGGGTACTTCTCCCCTAGCCCACGATGTCAGCGATGGCACTGCACTGAGTGCCGGGCTCACAGGAACTTCCACTACAGGGATAGCATCGTGGAGTTCGACTGCGAGGCAGCTGTCAGGTGTGCCACAGGCAGTGTGTACTCAGTTCCTCAAGCTTCAACATCCGTGCACACGAGGGCCTGGGATCTTCAATCAACTTGGCGTCCACCAGGACGCTGACATGTCCCTAGGGCAGCTCTCCATCGGGCTGCTAACGGAGTCACTAGCTTCTTGGACCTCTTGGGGAGGGTCGATGGTGCTCGTGCAAGCAGCAGATCCCTGGGCAACTTGCTGCTGTTTGCAATGGCTGTCTGCCGAGGAGAGACAGGCACCTAGCAACATCTGTTGTTGGGGCAATGGATGAATTCCCTATGTTAACTGCTCATTACTCTGTAATTTGTCTATGATTGTAATCATGTCATAACGTTTATCATTCATTACCTTTGAAACTTGTCATGATTGTGACCAGCTCTACCTGGAGCTCATTACCTTTGTAAATTCTCATAATGTGTTTATGATTCATTACCTTTGCAATTATTCATGTGTGACCAGCTCTACCTGGAGCTCATTACCTTTGTAACTTGCTCAGCTATCAAAACTTTGGAGTCCAGTCCCTGGGCCAATTATGTACCTCTGTAATCTTTTGACTACCGCCCACAGGATGGGTATGGGGTGCATAATAAACATATTAAACTAAACTCTGACCAGTGTCTCCCTACGTATTGCAGATATATTGGCCTCTTTTAGCCGCTCTGTTATTCTTTTCTGTCGCCTGTAAAGGGAGCGCCTGTCTCTTTCTATTTTATATCCACTCCTTTTTCTTAAAGGAATAAGCCTTGTGCATACATCGAGTGCCACCGAGTTAATCTGTTCTAGGCATAAGTTGGGATCTGTGTTGCTTAGTCTATCTTCCCAGCTTATATCGTTTAGGACTTGGTTTACTTGGTCTCACTTTATGTTCTTGTTATTGAAGTTGAATTTAGTGAAGGCTCCCTCGTGACTAATCTCATCATGTCGGTCTGGGGCTCTGCGCATACATGTCTGAACCTCGATTATGTTGTGATCTGAGTATATTGTTTTTGATATGATGACATTTCGTATCAGATCATAATGTTAGTGAAGATGAGGTCCAGTGTATTCTCCAATCTAGTAGGCTCTATTATTTGCTGGTTTAAGTTGAATTTTGTGCAGAGATTTAAAAGCTCGTGTGTGTGTGAGTTCTCGTCAGAGCTGCCTCCTGGTGTTATTACTGCAACAACATTATTTGCTATATTTTCCATTTTAGGTGCCTTAAGTTGAAATCCCCCAGGAGCAAGATGTTGGGGGCAGGAGCTGGAAGATTTTCCAGACAGTGGTCAATTTTTAACAGCTGTTCCTGGAATTGCTGGGACGTTGCATCCGGAGGCTTGTAGACTACCACAATGACTAGGTTTTGATTCTCGATCTTTACTGCTAAAACTTCCACTACATCATTTGAGGCATTAAGCAGTTCTGTGCAAATAGGTGACTGCGATATACAGGTCAACTCCCCTTCCTTTTGCCTGTTCACTGTGTCACATCTGTATAGGTTGTAACCTGAGATCCATATTTCGTTGTCCAAGTGATCCTTTATGTGGGTCTCTGTGAAAGCTGCGAACATTGCATTTGCCTCTGCCAGCAGTCCACAGATGAAAGGTATTTTGTTGCTCGTTGCTGGCTTTAGACCCTATATATTTGTAAAGAAGAATGTCATCGGACTGGTGGTATTGGTGGTACTGGGGGGACTTTTTTTCCAGCACTAGTATCTGTATGTTGGTTTGGAGTGGAGGCCATCGACTATGATCCCACTCCACTTCCATTTCCCGGTGGCCTGGTGGCTAAAGCTCCCGCTTCACACACGGAGGGCCCAGGTTCGATTCCCGGTGGGTGGAAACATTTCGACACGTTTCTTTACACCTGTTGTCCTGTTCACCTAGCAGCAAATAGGTACCTGGGTGTTAGTCGACTGGTGTGGGTCGCATCCTGGGGGACAAGATTAAGGACCCCATTGGAAATAAGTTAGACAGTGCTCGATGACGCACTGATTTTCTTGGGTTATCCTGGGTGGCTAACCCTCCGGGGTTAAAAATCCGAACGAAATCTTATCTTATCCTTCCTGGCACTAAAAAACCTGTCCCTCTTGAGTGGCTATGGCTACTCAGGTTTTCCCATGGTCTGGACGGTAGCTCTTGCGCTACCATCCTCAGGATGGATATGGGGTGCACGATAATCTAGCCACTTCGGTGGCAAAATCTATCAAATCAAACCAAGATCTCTGATAAGGTCATTGAGATCTGTTTGGTTTGGATAGTAAGGATTCCTCCCAACACCTGCATCTGTAATATGTTCACTGTGCTCTTTATTTTCTGATCTGCTGCTTTCTTCTGACTGTTGACTTGTTTCTGGAGGTGTAGGACCTACACCTCCAGAAAGGTGAGAAAGACGCTTCTTTGTACTCTGGTCTCATGATTGGAATAAATTAGTGGATATATAAGCACACATTAGTGGGCTTCCTATGTACTGTTGAACTTTCTACCAACATTGTGAATCAACACATAAACTAAAGCGAGTTTAGATTCCACTTCTTTCTCCACAGTGAATTAAAAGTCAGTGCCTGACCAGCTAGGCTGTGGTTCATACGTCGGGTTGCGTGCGGCCAACAGTAACAGCATGGTTGATCAGGCCCTGATCCACCATGAGGCCTGGTCACAGACCGTGTGGAAAAATTTTCTCCAGGAGGGGGGTATCAGCCCCCTTCAGCCCCTTTCAGCCCTGAGGTGCCCAGCCCTCTCAGAAACGGCAAGCATCTTGTTTACTGCGACAGCAAGTAATTGATCGCAGATGCAGTACCAGTATGCGACGTGTGGTCAAGCAACCGATGCTCCTTGCAGTCCAGTGTTGCAAAGTGTATTTTAATAAAAGACAGTCCATCTCTTACCTTGGCAGGACAATTAAGGAAAATCCTTCTCCCACTTTATTGCCATGGTAAAGATAGTGTACATTGTTGTCTATGCTTAAGACAGCAAGAATCAAACAATCTGTTTGCTTCATGGAGAAAGTGGCAAGGAAGCAAAAAGTACTAGGTCAGCTTTTCCTTTATGTGCTGGGGGCAGTGATGGTGTAGGAGGCTGTGGCGTCTTCAGATTACTTTTGACTCTACTGAGAGTCACACTGACGCCAGGATAACCAACAAAGAACACTGATCCGTGGGTTAGTGTGAACAAAGTGTCTCATAAAACACAATAAACACTTACAGAGAAGTGTGATCAGCTTCTTTAGTTATAAGATTGTGAACAATAAAGACAAATCTTGTGGAACATAGTGTACCAGTGTGCGTATTCCTAGACTATGGAAGACGTGGACATTCAAGGACACTTCAGCTTCTATCAAGTCACCGATACCTGTTGAAGGTGTGAAGAACACCATACCTCACGCTACAAGAGCAAGATGGGTTACGAATTTCTTGTAGTACGGGGGGACTGCGCAATTCTTGTGTCGCAAGGTGTTTGTAATCAACCTATAGTCGGCAGTGAGGTGCGGACTTTTGAGTCCACACAAGTATGTAAGTCAGCTATTAGTGAATGAAATATGCTGACATAACACCCCCTAGGGGTAATTTATTGTTTACATAATATAGACTTTTTCAGCCCATTAAGAAGTGGTAGACAACAATTCTAGACCTCATCTGCAGGGGCGGCTGTGTAGACGATTTGCTGTCTTTTATCAGCTAAGTGTTCACTATATTTAAACTATAAACTTAGCTGTTAAACCATTTCTCAACAGACCGGGCCACGGGGGCGTTGACCCCGAAACCCTGTCCAGGTATAGTCTGTATACCTTGTACTTATACTTGCAGAAATAAAGATTATTATTATTATTATTATTATTATTATTATTATTATTATTATTATTATTATTATTATTATTATTATTATTTTATATTATAAACTTAATATGAGTGTAAATAACTTTTGGCATAAGTTAGTAGCCCTCCACCACTTATACCAACACCCATCAGGCAACACAACCTTATAATTTACGTAATGTAATATTTTATGTTGGAAATACATATCTCCTAGAGACTGTACTTAGCCACTATTTGTTTCAGTATACATTAATACATAAACAAATGTGTTTCATACACTGTTTTTGCTGCATTAAATAAACGTTTAGTTACTCGTAAGGTGCACTTGGTGCAGTGACCTGGCAACACTGTCTCAGTCACAACAACAACAATCATCCTCAAAAATACAACAAATTTGATCAATTTTCCTCATATGAAGATTTTTTGTGATTTATCTTCAGAAGGTCATTGTGTAGGGTAAGTGGTAGTGCAGATATATTACTTTTTATTAATAAATTATGATAATGTGGTCAGTAACGGCGGAAATAATATTGTTCTCGCCATGTTGGTGCTAATATGACAATTTTATTTGGATTTTTAACCCTGGAGGGTCAGCCGCCCAGGATAACCTGAGGAAGTGAGTGTGTCATCAAGGGTCTGTCTGGCTTATTTCCATTGTGGTCTATAATCTTATTTCCCAGGATTATTATTATTATTATAATTAGGGGGAAGCGCTAAACCCGGAGGATTATACAGCGCCCGGGGGGGGGGGGTGGAAGGCATTAATTCGGGGAACTGGAGCACAGATCCAATTCCCTAAATCAAGAGCCCCTCACCAACATCAAGGAACCTTCCTTGAGGGGCTTATTACCCAGGAGCCCCTCAGGGTAGGTTCCTTGATGCTGGTGAGGGGCTCTTGATCTTGGGAATTGGATCTGTGTTCCAGTTCCATGAATTGAGTCTGAATACCTTCCCCCCCCCACAGGAGCTGTATAATCCCTACGGGTTTAGTGGTCCCCCATGATTATAATGTTTCCCAGGATGCCACCCACACCTGTATTATGTACCTGAATAATAATTACCAGTTACCTAACACCCGGTACCTACTTACTAGGTGGACAGGACAGTGTAAGTGCTTGTGTAAGTGTATTTATGTACCTGAATAATAACTTACCAGTTACCTAACACCCGGGTACCTACTTACTAGGTGGACAGGACAGTGTAAGTGCTTGTGTAAGTGTATTTTTGTAAGTGCTTATGTAAGTGTATTTTTGTAAGTGCTTGTGTAAGTGTATTTTTGTAAGTGCTTTTGTAAGTGTATTTTTGTAAGTGCTTGTGTAAGTGTATTTTTGTAAGTGCTTGTGTAAGTGTATTTTTGTAGTGCTTGTGTAAGTGTATTTTTGTAAGTGCTTGTGTAAGTGTATTTTTGTAAGTGCTTTTGTAAGTGTATTTTTGTAAGTGCTTTTGTAAGTGTATTTTTGTAAGTGCTTGTGTAAGTGTATTTTCGTAAGTGTATTTTTGTACCTGAATAAAAACTTACCAGTTACCTAACACCCGGGTACCTACTTACTAGGTGGACAGGACAGTGTAAGTGCTTGTGTAAGTGTATTTTTGTAAGTGCTTGTGTAAGTGTATTTTTGTAAGTGCTTGTGTAAGTGTATTTTTGTAAGTGCTTGTGTATGTGTATTTATGTACCTGAATAAAAACTTACCAGTTACCTAACACCCGGGTACCTACTTACTAGGTGGACAGGGCAGTGTAAGTGCTTGTGTAAGTGTATTTTTGTAAGTGCTTGTGTAAGTGTATTTTTGTAAGTGCTTGTGTAAGTGTATTTTTGTAAGTGCTTGTGTAAGTGTATTTTTGTAAGTGCTTGTGTAAGTGTATTTTTGTAAGTGCTTGTGTAAGTGTATTTTTGGGGGCCTGAAACAGATTAATCTAATTTCATTATTCCTGAAGAGAAGAAATTCATTCGGTAACAGGACTTGAACAGCTGTCTGGAACGAAGAAAGTTTGAAACTCGAGGGTCCACTGTATACAGTGGACCCCCGCCTTACGATATCATTTCATTCCAGAAGTATGTTCAGGTGTCATTACTGAACGAATTTGTTCTCATAAGGAATATTGTGAATTAGATTAGTCCATTTCAGACCCCCAAACATACACGTACAAACGCACTTACATAAATACACTTACATAATTGGACGCATTGGGAGCTGATCGTAAAGCGGGGGTCCACTGTATTGACATTGTAGTATCAGATCATTGTACATGTTAAATGTACAAGCAATCACTCTCCTCCCTTTCTGTAGCTACATTCATTAGGTTCCTTCTGGTTCTCTTCTTGAACTGGTTCATGCTATGATTGGCATTCTTTTATTGCTGTACAATAAAATGTTTGTGAAGCCTGACCACTGACTGTAGGTACTGCAAAGTTGTTCTGTCTTCTCCTAGTACTACAATAGCTGTGATTTCCAGCCTGGACAAAATTGGCAGTAAGATATTGGGGACACTGGTTGTGAGCAATTTTATAAAGGTAATTTAGCTTTAGTTGTTTTACTGTCTTCAACGTTCATCATTTCCAGTTGTTGTAATTCATTCAGGCCTACATGTTCTCTTGGACTCAAGTCCAAGATGAATCACATTATTTTGTTCTGGGTGATTTGTACATTTCAGTTTTTTCTTAAGACAGAGTACCGTGAAGAGCAAGCGTAATTTATATGGCATTGTATAAGAGCTAGACATAGGTTCCTGTGAGCCTCAGTAGGTAGACACTGTGCCTGTCTATAGAGGAGCATTAGTCTGGCATTTGCTTTCTTTACTACATCGTTCGCTATTAGTGTTCCTGACACGCTTGGTTCAAAGGGGATTCCCAGATATTTCACTGAATTTACAGAAATGGTGGGTTCCCCATTACATTGAATATTTTTAATTACCCTTTTTATTTTATGTTTTGTGCCATAGAGTATGGCTTTGGTTTTCCTGAAGTGTAATAATAATTTGTTGTCTATTAACCATTTGCTACAGGACTCTAGTTCTAGTGGTAGTACATTTGCAATGTCTTGTGGGTTTTTACCAGATGCTAACAGAGCACTAACATTTCCTCTGTTCATTAGTTACATTTTCAGGCTTTACAAATGAATTCCATTTTGATTTTTAATTCACATAATGAATTTTTATTCAAACCAAAAAATAGAAGATTTACCTTCATACAATATTGTAATAATTGTACAAATAATATCAGCACATTTGTGAATGTATATTATATCCAACAGCTGGCATGTATTAGACATGTGAGGTCATTTGTTAACTCTTGAACATCGACCAAAATTTAACATTTCCGTTATTTTGAGCTCAGTTTCAAGCCATTTTCAGTACTAAAACCAATCAAAATCATCTCTATTTCTGTAATATATCTTCCATTCTATCAAATGTGACCAAGAAATTGCAAATACAACTATAAGAAAACATATGAAAGAACACTGCAAGTTGCTGTTTTAATTGAAAATTACGGTTTCGTTTTTTCTCTCATGCACTGTGTGCTGCATGATTTGTTTTATGTGGTGCACACATACCACATAGATGTATTCTCTCATATCTTGGCCCAAATTTACCGTTCACAGCTTATCAGAGTGAGCTGAGCTCATGGCTTAGATCTATGGTTTGGACCCTCAACGTAAAGCTGTAGATCTATGGCACGGACCCTGAAAGGGTTAAATATCATGTACATATATTATATTGGTTTGGTAGCTGACATTTAAAGCACTCCTGAGCGATTGATATTATTAATTATTATTATTATTATTACCATTGGCATAGCCGGGTCGCTATATGGAGAAGACCCGGGCCGGAAGTACCGGCGAACCTCTAATGAATGAACCATTGGCATTACTTTGTTCACTGAGTTTAATCATTTCTTAGATGCCATGAGAAATGCCAAGAATGTAAACACGACGAACACACCAGCTAACCCCTTTACAGTGAACCTCTTTTGTATTTCTTCCATTTTCCTCTTGATTTTCCTCTTCCAAATGCTGCTACACTTCTAACTTTATCTTGTACTATGGGGTGCACAATAAGGTACAAATTTGTACAAGTATGTATGCATTCTTGGAAACTGAAAGCATTAGAGAGCCCGTCGTAACTCCGAGTTGCCGGTAAACGAGTATGTCGCTAAGTGAGGAGGGACTGTATATTGTGGTTGACCATGTCAAAGGCCTTTTGCAAGTCTAAGGATACCATGCCTATGAAATTCCCTTGCAACATTCAGTTCTCAGATAGTCCATCAATTTAATGTGGGAGGAGTCTGTCAAATAAGATCTAAAACCTGACTGGTAAATCGGGGGAATTTTTTTGTCATTAACCCCGAAATGGTCCAAACGTATAGTTACTGCGTAGCCCCCCAAATTTCTTGAAAAAAAAAAAAAAATTAATGCAAAAAAGAGCAATGGTACCGGGCATCCCCAATTTTTAATATGGTGCAAGGAGTGCGCCCCGTTTTCTCTCTGTCTGGGTGATCAGGCTTACATGGCAGTGTTGAATAAATGACAAAGAAAACGTTATATTGTTTGGGGCGTACGCACGTGAACTATAAAACGTTTTTTACGTTTAAGGGTTAGAACTTCTCATAAAAAATTTTACCCCCCTTCTCTAGAATTTTGGATATCACACTGAGTATACTAACGGGCCTTAGTGGCTGACAAAGATCTATATTTTTCTTTGGGGGGAGTAACCCTGGCCTCTGAAACCCCCTTTAAAGTATTTGTGGTGGGACAAATTTATTTTTGGCAAGGGGGAGTGGGATTTTTTGGGATGTATCTGAATGGGGTACTAGTTGGGGTTTTAAATTTTTTAATTCTTTCGTTCAGAGCGTGGCAACACCCACTGTTGTAGTTGTTTTAAACTAGCAGTGTCTGTGTTAATGGTATTTGATGCGTGGTGTTTACTTATAGTGGTGATGTGACAGAGGTAGTATGAATTTTTAAAAAAAGCCCTTAAATTGTTTGTGGCATACCTCTTTATTAAATTTGTCTGTGTTAGAATTATGGTTTATAGCTGTACCCCAATGTTTTGTTGTTTTCCAGAGTTTCTGGGGTTTTCTTTACTCTTCGATTTTTGAGCAAAAAGTGTCTCGCCTTTGTCCTTTTTATAAGCCCCTGCATTGTTCCTCACCCCTTTGGGAAATTATTTAGCATGCAATATCTTGTCTGTTTGCCCTTGAATATTTTAGCAACTCTTTTGTAGGGTGTAATGAAGTCGAAATTTGTATTTGTTGTTACACAAAATTGGATTGTACGTGGGAATTTGTGGTAAAACCTTTACGCGATTTACCCAGGATAACCCCGTAAAGCGCTTATTTCCCCTTGTTACTTATAGTGTTTGGGCCGTGGCCCATGGCCCGGTGCCGTGGGCCCGGTGCCGTGGCCCGGTCAGCAAAGCTCTCTCACTCTGAGTGTCCGGGTTCAGTCCCCCCGCAGGGTGAAAAAATTGGGCGTGTTTCTTACACCCGTTGTCCCCGTTCACCTAGCAAGCAAGTAGGCACTGGGAGTTACGTGCTGGTGTGGGTGGCATCCTGGGGGACAAAAAGAATGACCCGTGGATAAGACAGACAACCCTTTATGATTCATGTTTTTTGGGTTTTCCCGGGTGGCTAAACCCCCCAGGGGTAAAAA
>NC_069433.1:43322395-43426787 GCF_026875155.1 Cherax quadricarinatus | reverse complement strand
AATTTAAAAGTTATTTTAAACCCATTTAGAAGCCCTTGAAAACCCCAAAGTTTTTTGAGTCCCTTTTATATTGTCTGATGCACTATTTCAAACACCACTACGGGGTACTGGCCAGCCGGCTAGGCAGTTACGAGTTGAGCATGAATAGGTACGGCTGAAGCTCTGTCCACATAACAGAATTATACGTATAACAGCCTACTGAGTAATTTTCTACCCTAACCACGTACGAACCCCCACATGAATGTCATTGATGTAACATATAGTGGGATGTCACTGATGTCAGCTATACAGTAGCATGTCATTGATATCAACTATATTGTAGCATATCACAAATGTCAGCTACATTATAGCATGTCATTGATGTCAACTATATAGTAGAAATGTCTCTGATGTCACCATAAAGTAGTATGTCATGATGTCAGTTTATATAGTAACATAACCTTGATGTCAGCTGTATGGTAGCACGTCACTGATGTCAGCTATATAGAAGCATATCATTGATGTCATCTATTTAGTAGCATGTCACTGATGCCAGCTATATTTTAGCATTTCATTGAGTCAGCTATATAGTAGCATGTCACTGATGTCAGCTATGTAATAGCATATCATTGATGTCAACTATATAGTAGCATGTCATGATGTCAACTATATAGTAGCATTTAATATGGTATCTGTGTGTACCATGTCACTGATGTCAGCTATAGTAGCATGTCATTGACGTCAACTATATTGTAGCATGTCATTGATGTCAGCTACATAGTAAGCCCCGTCACTGATGTCATCTGCAGGGTACATGTCATTTGTCAGCAAATTTTAGTAGCATGTCATTGATGTTACTATAAACATCATTACAATGATTCAACATATAGTAGATGTCATTGATGTCAGTATAAGTAGCACGTCACTGATGTAAACTGATAGTAGCATGTCAATGTCAACTTATAGTAGCATATCGTTGAAGTCAACTATATAGTAACATGTCACTGATGTCAGCTATGCAGTAGCATGTCATTGATGTCATCTATATAGTATCATGTCACTGATGTCAGCTATATAGTAGCATGTCATTTATTTCAACTATATAGTAGCATCTCACTGATGTCAACTATATAGTAGTACGTCACTGAAGTCAGCTATATAGTAACATGTACCAATTGTCAGCTGTGTAGTAGCACGTCACTGATGTCAGCTATATAGTAGCATGTCGTTGATGTCATCTATATAGTAGCATGTCACTGATGTCAGCTGTATTTTAGCATTTCATTGACGTCAGCTTATAGTAGCATGTCACTGATGTCAGCTATATAATAGCATATCTTTGATGTCAACAATATAGCAGCATGTCTTTGATGTCAACTATACAGTAGTATGTCACTGATATCAGCTATATAATAGCATGTCACTGATGTCAGCTATATAGTTGCATATCATTGATGTCAACTATATAGTAGCATGTCATTGATGTCAGCTATATAGTAGCACATCACTGATATCAACTATATAGTAGCATGTCATTGATGTCAGCGATATATTAGCATGTCATTGACGTCAACTATATGACATCATGACAATGATATCAACTATATAGTAGCATGTCATTGATGTCACCTACATAGTAGCATGTCACTGATGTCAACTATATAGTAGCATGTCATATATGTCAACTATGTAGTAGCATATCATTCATGTCAACTATATAGTAGCATGTCACTGATATCGGCTATACAGTAGCATATCATTGATGTCAACTATATAGTATCATGTCACTAATGTCATCTATATAGTAGTATGTCATTGATGACAACTATATAGTAGCATGTCACTGATGTCAAATATATAGTAGCATGTCACTGATGTCAGCTATATAGTAACATGTAACTGATGTCAGCTATACAGTAGCAAGTCACTGATGTCAGCTATATTGTTGCATGTCATTGATGTCAACTATACAGTAGCATGTCACTGATGTCAGGTATATAGTAGCATTTGATTGACGTCAGCTATATAGTAGTATCTCACTGATGTCAGCTATATTGTAGCATGTCGTTGATGTCAACTATATAGCAGCATGTCACTGATGTCAACTACATAGTACCATGTCACTGATGTCAACTATACAGTAGCATGCCATTGATGTCAGTTATACAGTAGCATTTCATTGATGTCAACTGTATAGTAGCATGTCGCTGGTGTCAGCTATATAATAGCATGTCATTGATGTCAACTATATAGTAGCATGTCACTGATGTCAACTATATAGTAGCATGTCACTGATGTCAGCTATGTAGTAACATGTCGCTGACATCAGCTATACAGTAGCAAGTCACTGATATCAGCTATATAGTAGCATGTCATTGATGTCAACTATATAGTAGCATTTAATTGACGTCATCTATATAGTAGCATGTCATTGATGTCAACTGCGTAGTAGCATGTCATTGATGGCAACTATATAGTACCATGTCACTAATGTCAACTATGTAATAGCATGTCAATGATGTCAACTGTATAGTAGCATGTCATTGATGTCATCTATATAGTAGGATGTCACTGATGTCAGCTATCCAGTAGGATGACATTGATATCAACTACATAGCAGCATGTCACTGATGTCAGCTATATAGTAGCATGTCATTGATATCAACAAACTTTAATATATGGGCATGTCACTGATGTCAACTATATAAGTAGCATGTAAACTGATGTAAACTATATAATAGCATGTCATGATGTCAGCAATTTATAGTAGCATTCACTTGATGTAAACTATATAGTGCATTCCTGATTAAACTAAGTAGTAGTCACGAAGTCAGCTATATAGTAACATGTACCATTTGTCACGTTTTAGTAGCACGTCACTGATGTCAGCTATATAGTAGCATGTCGTTGATGTCATCTATTTTAGTAGCAGTCACTGATGCAGCTGTATTTTAGCATTTCTTTGACGTCAGCTTATAGTAGCATGTCACTGATGTCAGCTATTAATAGCATATCTTTGATGTCAACAATTATATCAGCATGTCTTTGATGTCAACTAAAGTAGTAGTCACTGATATCACTTTATAATAGCATGTAAACTGATTTTCACTAAATAGTTGCATATCATTGATGTCAACTATATTGTAGCTGTCATTGATGTCAGCTATATAGTAGCACTCACTGATATCAATTTATGTAGCATGTCATTGATGTCAGCGATATATTAGCATGTCATTGATGTCAACTATATGACATCATGACAATGATATCAACTATATAGTAGCATGTCATTGATGTCACCTACATAGTAGCATGTCACTGATGTCAACTACATAGTAGCATGTCATTTATGTCAACTATATAGTAGCATATCATTCATGTCAACTATATAGTTGCATGTCACTGATATCGGCTAAACAGTAGCATATCATTGATGTCAACTATATAGTATCATGTCACTAATGTCATCTATATAGTAGCATGTCATTGATGTCAACTATATAGAAGCATGTCACTGATGTCAAATATATAGTAGCATGTCACTGATGTCAGCTATGTAGTAACATGTCACTGATGTCAGCTATACAGTAGCAAGTCACTGATGTCCGCTATGTAGTTGCATGTCATTGATGTCAACTACATATTAGCATGTCACTGATGTCAGCTCTATATTAGCATTTCACTGACGTCATCTATATTGTAGTATGTCACTGATGTCAGCTATATAGTAGCATGTCATCGCTGTCAGCTATCCAGTAGCATGTCATTGATATCAGCTATGTAGTAGCACGTCACTGATGTCAACTGTAAAGTAGCCTGCCACTGATGTCAGCTATATAGTAGCATGTCAATGATGTCAGCTATATATTAGCATGTAATTGATGTCAGCTATATAGTAGCATGTCATTGATGTCAGCTATATAGTAGCATGTCATTGATGTCAGCTATATAGTAGCATGTCACTTATGTCAACTATATAGTAGCCTGTCACTGTGTCAGCATAGTTGCTGATCCCCTTACATGTGTTGTATACCCATGTGTTTTATATAGAAGATCCCTATTAGGCCGAGTGACTGTATGATGTCACGGGATACTGCATGAGTGAGTGAGAGGCGCTGCTTCGTCCTCACTCCATGGATAGACATACTAGCAGGCAGAACAAGGCAGGCCTGGGCTCCCATCACAGTCTGACAATATAAAGTGTTACCATCCACATGCATATTTACCTACAACCATCATATCTCCTACCAAACCCCCATGACAAATTGGTGCCAGCGGAGGGCCTGTAATTCTGAAGATTACAGCGATTTCTTGTGACACATGGCCTCCTGTGAAGGGTAACGCTCGACCTGCGTCAAGCCAGCTACCCCGACAAAGCGTCTACCAGCTCTCTACATTATTCACTGGTCAGTCTCCTTGTATTAGTGTTTATCTGCTTATTTGCATCACTCCCGAGTGGTTGACACGAGTTTGCAAAGTAAGCCGAAACAGCACGACAGTCTGTGGTGTTGGAGTCAGCCAGCCTAGCCTTACACCATTCCAGCCTTGCCTGCCAAGCCGGCTTTCCACCCCTGCTGTGCTCATCGTTAGAAGTTATCAAGCCATTCTGTGTGAAGGGTTAAGATAAGCAAGCCAGCAACTAACCCAGGTGTCTTAACCCAGTACTCAAGCAAACCACGTGGGTACAGTCTTCCTCATCGCTTTGTGCTTCAAGCTCCAAGACATTCTGAGTGCTTTTTCATCCCTGTGGTGTTGTGGTATTTTGTGGGTTTGTTTTAAGCCAGCTCGGCTTAGAATATGTGAGGATGTCCCCAGTGAGGCAAAACGCCGTTCACCCCGGGGGCCCCCGTCCCCACACGTTCCGCCCCCCCGCCCTGCTCACCCTGCCTACCCTCCTCAGCCCGCCTCAATCACCCCACTCCCCATTTTTTTTGGGTACCTTAAAAGGGTTCTAGAAACCCATTTTTTTTAAGGCCCCAAAATGGGGGGGTCAAAGCTAGAGTGTTTCTTTCGTCAAGGGAAAAACCATCTTTAAAAAACCCTCCTGTGTGGGTAAATCTAGTTTTAAAAGGCACAAAATTCTCATCATGTGTGGAGAGCACGAGCCACCCACCAGCCGACAAAACATCCTCCCCCTCCATCCCCACCCATTTCCCAGCCCCAACAATGCGCTCAGTGATAATATTTTAAAAGGAGACTTTTTGCGAGTTTTGAGCCCTTTTTTTTTCGGTTTCCAGTGCCCTTTCAGAAATCTTGATTAGATCAGGTTTTTTAAATTTTCCTGTTTGCAAAAATTTTTTTTCCTCTTTTAATTCAGAAATTAATTTACGGCTTTAAATTTAAAATGTTGTTGTTTTTTGTGTTTTTTTTTGGAGTACTGAGAGGTTAGAGAAAGGGGAAGGGGTTTACCAGTAATTTTAAAATGATCATTTAAATGGAAGGGGGAAAAGAAAATTATGAATGTGAAAAATTCAAAAATTATGTGGTTTAAAAAAAAGGGTTTTGGATGCGGGGAAGGGGGTTTCAAAATTTAAGGTGTTTTGCACCTGGAAAGAGGGGAAATGCAGAGGAGAGAGAGAGTTTTTGGGGAGTTTTTAAAGGTGAATGAAATGGGGCCCTTTAAACCCAAGTGAAGAGTAATTGTGGGGGGGGACCTAAATGCTAAAGTAGGAAAAAACTTTTAAAGGGGGTGGGGTGGGTAATTTTGGGGGGGGTGCCGGGTGAAAATTTAAAAAGGGGGGACCCCTTTTTGATTGAAAATTGAAATAGAAAGGGGTTTAGTTATGGGTTAATCCATATTTAAAAAAAGAGGAAAAAAAGAAAACCCAAAAATTTTATGTGGGCGAAATGACAGTAGTTTTTGGATTAGAAATTGGTATGAAAAAAAGATTTTTGAGTAGACTTCGGGATGTCCCTTTTTAATAGGGGGGGCCACAGATATATCAGATCATTTCTAGTTTGGGCTACCCTGAAGTAAAAGGAAAAGTTTGGGATACAAAGGGAATAAAGCATCAGGGAAGAGAGAGGTGAAGGTTTAAAAAACTAAAAGAGGGGGGCAGTTAGGGTAAGATATAAAAGCTATTGGGGGATAGGGGGAAATGAGAGCATGGGAAAGGGGGTTTTAGAAAAAAGGGTTTTTGGGGGGTAGATTTAAAAATTAGTTTAGAGTTTTCGGGGTTTCAAGGAAAGTTTTGGTTTGTTTTAAAAAAAAAAAGGAATTTTTGGGGGGGCAAGGGGGGAAAAGGGGGAAAAAGCGTTTTGGGGGGGAAAAAAAAAGGGGGGAAATAAAATTTAAAAAAACAAAAAATTATTTTAAAAGAAAAAGGGGAGGAAAAAGGGGCCTCGGGCATTTTTTGGAAAGGTTTTTAAAAAAAACAAAAGGGTTAAGAAATTTTGAGGGGGCCAAAAGGAGGGAAAGGGGGGGTTTTAATTTAATGGAAAAGAAAAAAGGGGGGAGAGGGTTAAGAAAAATTTTTGGGGGGGAAGGGGGGGCAATTTTTTTTAAAAAGGGGGGGAGCAAAATGAAGGGAAAGGGGTTGGGTTTAAAATTTATAAAAATTTTTTGGAAAAAAAGGGAAAAAATTTTTTGGGGGAGGAGTTAAAATTTTAAAAAAAATTAAGAAAAATGGGAGAGAAAATGGGAAAGGGGAAAGAAAAAGGAGGTTTGGGGAAAAGGGGAAAGGGGGGAATTTTGGGAATTTTTTAAAATTTTGAAAAAAAGGGAAAGGGTTTTGATTTTTTTTAGGTTTAAAAAGGGAGGTCCAATCTTTAGGTTTTTGGGGAAAAAGGGGGCCTTGTAAAGGGGGGGAAATTGGGGGGAAATGGTCAAAAAAGGGTGGCAAGGGGTTGAAGGAAAAAGGTTTAAAAAAACCGTGGGGATTTTTTAGAGGATTTTTGGGCAAAAAAAAAGTTAAGGGGAAAGTAAAAAAAGGGAGGGAAATTTTTTTTCCCAAAAGGGAAAAAGGGGCCCAAAAAATGGGGGATGCCCCCGGGGTTTCCAATTAAAAGATGGGGTTTTTAAGAAAGAAATTGGGGGTTTTAAGACGGGGAGTTAAAAGATAAAAGGAATCAAAAAAGGGGGTTGTCCCCGGGGTGTTTTCGAAAAAACATTGTGCCTTTTAGTTTTCTAAAGGAAGTTGAAAGGTTTTGGGGGATGAATTTGGTAGGGGGGAAAAGGGCAAAATTAAAGGTGGTTACAAAAAGAGTAAGGTTTTTTTGAGGATAACCAAAAGATTTAGGGGGGAAATTTTTTTTCCCCAAAAAGGGGGGAGAAAGGATGGGGAGGTCCCCGGGGTTTTTAATTTTTTAAGTGGGTTGTAAGGGTTGGGGGTTTTGGAAAGACGGGGAAATTAAGAAGGAGGGGGGGAAAAAAAGGGATTTGCACAGGGTCTTAGCTAAGAATTTTGGGGCCTTGGGGGGCAAAGGGGGAATTTTGAGAGTTTTTTAAAATTTTAGGGTGTAAAAAGGGGGAAAATTGTGTCCTGGAGAATTTTTGGAGGAAAAAAGTGGGATGTATTTAAACAATTGGGGGGAATATAATGAAGAATTCAGTTTTTTGGGGAATTTGGCCTGACGGAGGGCAGGTTTATAATTGTTGGAGGGCGGGGAAAGGGTTTTGAGGTTTTTGGACAAAGAAAAATTGGAGGAAAAGGGGGAATGTTAATTTTAAATTTCCAGTTTTAAAAGGGGGGAAGGAAAGGGCGGGGGGTAGGGGGTTTTGGCCAGGAAGGGGGAAAGGCGGTGGGTTAAAGGAAGGTTTTGTAACCGTGGAAAAGGGGCTTGAAAATTCCAAAAAACCACCTTTTCCCCCGGGGCCCTGAGAAGGGGTTTGTGGGGTTTTTGGCTTTTTAAAAAATTTGGACGCCTGTGTTTAAGAGTGATCCCCCCCTAAAAAAGGCAAGGGGCGGCCAAAATTGGAAAAAAAATTTTTCGGGGGTTTTCCCCTTGTGTGGCGTATGTTAAGGGATTTGGAAATTTTGGTTTTTAAATACGACTCTTTTGGATTTTGACGAAAATTAAGGGGGGTTTCCCAGGAAATTTCAGGCCATTTATTTTAAGGGAATAAAGGCCCATTTAAAAGGGGGTTAATGTTTCAGATTTAAAAAACCCCCGAAATTTGGAAAAGCACCCTTCTGGAAAAAGACAGTGATGGAGTGAATGTTGGTAAAAAGTTTTTTTTTTTTTTCCGGGGCCCCCCACCCTCCCCCTTGGGGGGAATCGGCCTGTGTGTTAATAAAAAAAAAAATAAAATACTTGAAGTAAGTCCCTTTTGTTTTTTTTTTTCCTTGTTGTTTTGCCAAATTATAAGCAGTTAAATTTTGTGTTTACTCTTCACAATTCCTTGTTTTCCCACAGAAATTGCAGTGAAGAATTTCAGAAATTTTTTTAAATTAAACCTTGTACCCTTTGCACACAACCCCAGTGTTGCCCTTTTTAAATTTTTTCCCCCCCAGCGTTTGGGGTTTTCTTTTGCCATTTTTTTTTTAATTTTTTCTCTGTGCCCTTGAAAAATCTTATTTTTAATTTTTTGGATTTGGGCCAGTGTCTAATTTGTCTTATCTCCACGGGAAATAGTGCCTTTGGGTTTTTCCCTCAAGCAAGACAATTATTTTTTCCTTTTTTTCCATACCTCGGTTTCATAGAAAGAAAATTTTTGTATTGTTTTTATATTGAGGGTTTTGGGGGTTCGGCTCACCTAAGTGTTAAAACCCTTTTTTGTTTTGTGTTTTGAAATCATTTTTTTCCCCATATTTCTTTGAAAAAATTTTCCATTTCTTATTGCAATTTTTAAGTTCTTGTTCAAAATTTAAATCATTCTTTGTTTGTTCAGAAAAGCTTTTGCTTAAGCTGCGTTGGGAGAGTTAAAAGGGGTTTCACTCGTTCTTTCCTTGATATATTTTCTTTTTTTTTTTAAACTGAAAATTTTCTTGTGTTTTAATTTTTTTTTATTGCATTTTGGGATTCATATTGAAATTTAATTTTTGTCCCAAAATTGTGTTCCCTTTTTAAAAAATTTTTCCCTTTCAAAAATTTTTTATGTAGGGGTTGTGCGGGAAACTTTTAAAATTAAAAAATTTTTTTTTTGCGGGTATTGTTATAGTTTATTTCAGTGCAGTTTTTTTGCTCGTTCGGGTTTCTTAATATTTTTTTTCTTTGTGTGCCATTTTATTTTTTTTTTTTTTAACATTTTTGATTGATTCATCATTTTATTTTTTGGTTTTTTCCCTTTTTACTGGGGTTAAAGACAACTCACGGCCCCAATTTTTTTTAATTTTAAAAAGTAAATTTGGGAGAAAAATTAGATTTGGATTTAAAGTAAAAATTTTCTTTTGGTTTTTTTCAAAGTTTTGGGTTTAGTCAGTTGAGTATTTTTTTGGGTTTTAGTGTGGTGCCCCCTTGCTTACAGGTGATCTGTAAATTTTTTAAATTTACTTAGGGCAGAATACTTAACCCCAATTTTTTCCCTTTTTTTTAATTTTTACGTGTCAAAAATTTTTCCCCTTTTTTCTTCCCTTTTTTTTCCTTGAGTAAGTTCTCTGAGAAAAATTCCCGGGTAAACTTTTAAATTGTTTCACTTAGGGGCATATACCGGGCAAAGTCAAAAAAAAATCATCCTCAGTGCCAAATTCCCTTACTGACTAAAAAGACAATACCTTGCCCTTGAGCAATGTGTTTGTTTTTCACAGTTTGTATCTGAGATTTGTTTTAAAAGGTGCCTTGCCAAAATTGAAGAATTCCCAAGGGATTAAATTTTTTTTCCTTGGGGAATTCCGTTCTTTAAATTAATTTTAAAACCCGGGTTTAAAGCCAAAAGGGCCCGGTAAAAAAAAAAAAAAAAAAAAAAAGGCCTTTGGAAAAAAAAAAAAAAAAAAAAAAAACCAAAAAAAAAAAAAAAAAAAAAAATAAAAAAAAGGAAAAAAAAAAAATAAAAAAAAAAAAAAAAAAAAAAAAAAAAAAAAAAAAAAAAAAAAAAAAAAAAAAAAAAAAAAGAAAAAAAAAAAAAAAAAAAAAAAGAAAAACGTTTTTTGTTGCGGTTTATTTTCCCCTAACTAGGGGGTCTTTTGGGTTGTTCTTGAGTTCCAGTGGTGATCCCTTTCCTAGTTGACATTAATTCGTGCAATGGAAATTTATTTCTCGAGTAATTTTAAACTTTTGTTACGTTTGTAAGTGAATTTTTCTTTATAGTTGTACCTAGTTTTCCTTTTGGGGCGCTCGGGATTGAATATCAGCATTTTTTCACCGTTTTAAATTTCTTTTCCCCTGGCTTGCAGTGAGAGATAGTAGATTTTCTCCCTTGCTCATTTTGTGTTTTTAAAGCATTTTTTTTTTTAAAAACGGGGGAGTCACCCACCCCACCGAGTTTTTTTCATTCCTCCAGTAAAAAAAGAACGGGTTTTCCATTGGCCCTGGGGTGATTCGATTCCCGCTCCAGGAAAAATCTTATTTTTGACTGTGAAGCCACCAGCACCCATTTTTTTTTAACTTTGTAATGAGCCAAAATTTACCCGTACGAACCCCCGGTTGGGTACCCAAGCTGAAGGGGTTTTACCAGTAGTAATTCCACAGTCCAAATGAATGTAGCTCTACAGCTAGTTCCCTGATGCACCAGGTGTTTTTTCACCCTGGTTAAAGGATCGTTTTTTGTGAAACAACCAGAATGAAGTACTTTTAAACCTTATGGCAACTGGGCTTTTTAGGGGTAGTTTAAAAAAATTTAGGGCTGTATGCAAACATAAAGGAAAAGTCAATGGGCCAATCCCAACCAGGTGTATCCAAAACCCCTAGCGAAACCCTGGGAAAAAGGGTTTCCCCTTTATTTGTTAAACCCAATTTTTTTAAATGTTCCCTCCAAGGCAAAAAAATCTGTGTGTTATGGTAGGGCCATTTTACCGGGTATTGTGGTTAAATTTTCCCATTGCAGAAAAAGACTGCTGAGACAGTAGCTAAAGCCCCTTTAAAGAATGCATTATTGCAGGATAACCCCTAAGTCCTTAGTAACAGTTTAAAGGAGGTGAATTCTGTAATGGGGGTTCTTGAAAAATTTTTGTACCTTTTTACAAGGGTCCCCTAAATCCACCATTGTTCCCCACATCCTGCCGCAATGGGTTACCCAACGAAAAACCCAAAAAGAAAGTACTTGTGTCTTGAGGGCCCACTATAAACCCCAAAAGTGAAAAATTGGGAAAGAAGTTATACCCGATTTTTCAATGTGCCATAAAATTTCCCGCTTACAATGCTTCCATAGGGGAACTTTCCCCATTTTGCATTGTATGGGGTAAAACAAACGTTTTACCCCCATGAGTTTTTTAAAAATTTCCCCCTGAAACCTAATTACAACCCAAAAGATTTCGTAGCAACTGTACCGCATGGTCAAAGTGTTTTTTGAAGAAAAACCCAGAAAACCCCCATAAAACAACGCAAAAAAATTTTTCTTTTAAATAACTAAAAGCCGTTCTAACCCTCGAAGTTTAAAATTTGGTTCAAAAGTAATGCTGACAAATTTTAAACAAAACATCCGCAATCCCAAGCTCGATTTAAAAATTTGTTTGGGCCCTTTTCGAGTTTTTGAAAATATCACGGGAATAATATAAAGGGAAAAGAAATTAAAACTGGTAAGTACAAAGAATCGCAATTTTGGGTCATATGAAATTAGTATGTGATGTTGAGATTTTTTGCTACCCAGAAATAAAGTGAAGATGCTGACAATCCCCTTGACTCGTACCCCCTACCTCAAATAACCCGGGCAGTTAATCCAAAAACCAGAATGTCACTTTTGCTTTGGGATACTCGACATGGGAATGATAAACCCCACAATATCTTTTTTTGTTACTCGTTCAGAAACTCCCTCAGTCAAGGGATGTGTTAGCCCATTGCAGAGGAAATTTGATCCTCCCAAGATGAAACCTTTTTGCATATTTAAATTTACCCTCGCAGAATTGGTTTTAAATGTACAAAGTCTGTAAAAATTTTGACTGGAAAGAAGGAAAAATTTTCAACGTTTGTTTTGTTATTAACTGATTCCCCTTTTTTTTTCTTTAATTTTCTTTTCGTGTTCACGGGCCCCCCCCGTTTTTCTGAGAAATTTTACTATAAGATCGGTCCACTAGATTGCCCTTTTTTGATAAATTTTACCGTATTGGAGTTTACCCGGAGGAGGTTTTTGGGGGGCAACGCCCCGCGGCCCGGTCTGTTTACCCGGCCCCTGGTGGATCAGCCCCTTATTCAACCCGCTGTTGCTGCTGGCTGCACGCAAAAACCCAAAGTACAGCCACGCCCGGCTGATCAGGGCTGACTTTTTGGTAATTTTCCATGCCAGCTTTGGACTGCCCGGGGGCTGTTGGTAATCCCCCTTTTGTATGCAGGGGGGCAGTTTAACAGTCCGGGCCCCTGACACTTATTGTTTTGGTCTCTTAAGTGCTTTGTGACACCCCGCCTTTTTAATTTGGGGGGGGGGTCATCGTCGCCAAATCCTTTTTCTTTTGAAGTGAGTGATTTTCCCTGTGCAAGTTCGGTTTCTAGTCCCTCTAGGTTTTCCGGTTTTATATAAATTATTTTATTTTCCCTCCCGGTTTTCCCGGGGTTTCAGGGTTTTGAAACCCCAAAACGCCCCGTAATTGAGGTGTTTTTTTTTTTCCCTTTTTGCGGGGGGTGAAAGTTCTCTGTACATTTTCTAGGGCGGGAATTTCCCCCTGCCTTGAAAGGTGCCTTTTGAGTGCAGCAATAATTTCCCCTAGATAAAAAAAGTGACCCCGAAAAGGGGCATCATGGGTTTTTGGGCCCCCCTATTTTTTAAGGTTTTCCTTTCCATCCGGGCATTTTTCTAGCGAAAGCGATTGATAAAAATGTTTTGGGCCTTGAAGGTGGAAACCCCCGGGCATAATTTACTCCCCGGTCTTTGACGTTGGGGTTTTGCTCTATTTTGTGGCCAGAATTCGTTTTTTACTCTGGGGAAAGATTTTTAAATTTTCCCCATGTTTCCATATCTAGTAATTGAAAAATTTTTCATCGTTGAAAATTCAAAAATTTTTTTTCCCCCACCCACTGGAAAAAAATTTTGGGTTTAAAGTCCGCCTGGAAACCTTGCAATGGTCTGCAATGGAAGACACTGGCATGCAGGATTTTGGGGGTCAACCTTTCAAAGGGGAAAACACGGTGGGGTGTGGCTGACAAACCTTGTTATGTCGGGGTATGGGATGAGGAACAAGAAAGGGAGCTAGTACTGTGCCTTGTGGAAAAATGCTTTTCACCGAGCTGGGCCCCGGGCTTTTTCTGTTGACGACAAATCTCTGTGTTTCCCGTTTGTGAGGAAATTTTAGGGTCCCTCGACCCCCACTTTTCCCGGTTTTTCCTTTTGCACGCATTTTTTTTCGGTATTACGCCATGGTCCCCACTTGTCGAAGGCTTTTGCAAAGTCTGTATAAATTACATCGCAAAAACTTTTTTTTTCTTTTAGTGATTTAGGACCTTGTCGTAGTGGGTCCCAAAAGTTTTTAGACAGACAAACGGGCCTTTTTCTAAACCCATGTTGCCCGGGGTTTTGTAACTTTATGGGGGGTTTTGATGGGTTTTGATCCCTTTCTTCTTAGGACCCCTTTTAAAGTTTTTATGATTTGGGTTTTTTAGGCTATTGGTCTGTAGTTCTTTGCTATTGCTTTTAAATGCCCCCTTTTTTGGAGTGGGGGTATGTCTGTTGTTTTTTGTAACTGAGGGGGCGACCCCCGGGCCAAAGCTTTCCCCCCCCCATAAAATGAAAAAGGCTCGTGAAAGGGGCTTCTTGCCGTTTTTGGGTGAAAACAGAGTTTCCCTGAGTCTGGCCCTGGGGCAGAGGCATGGGGGATGTCATTTATCGCCTGTTCGAAGGATTTTGGGGTCAGGAAAACATCGGATAAAGGGTTTTTGTTTTAAACAAAATTTTTTGGCTCTCTCATAAAAAAAATTTATTTTGACTTCGGGCTCTCAGTCGGTTTGCGGTTGCAAAAAAATTTAAATCATATTGGGGTTGAGTTGCTCACTCATTTCCTTGCTGCATCTGAGAAAGGGCCCATCTTGTTTAAAATAGGGGCCCAATTCTGGCGTTGTTTTTCGATTTTTTATTTGGGATAGGGAAGAAAAAACTTTGGGTTTTTTTTCGATTTCTTTTTGGCTTTTTAGGGGGCTTCCCCCATTCCGACTCCTAAAGGAAATTTTTTTAGCTTAATTTTGATGCTTTCTTTTTTCTCTGGGCCCCGTGCTCCCTACCATTTTTAAATATATTGACCTCTTTTTGGGGCCCCTCTTTTAATTTTTTTCCGTCGCCCTTTAAAGGGGCGCCCCGTCCCCTTTCATTTTTCATCTACTCCTCCTTTTTTTAGAGGAATTAAACCTTGTGCATCCCCTCGAGTGCCACCCCAGTTAATTTTTCAGGCATAAGTTTTGGGGGCTGTGTTGCTTATGTATCTTCCCAGCTTTAAAACGGTTTGGGGCCCTTTTTTTTTCTTGGGCCCCCCTTTAAAGTTTTGTTATTGAAGTTTAAATTTTTTTGAATGCCCCTCGTGGGCTAGTTCATTTGTCGGTTTTGGGGCCCACGCTACCCTTTCCCCGGGAAACCCATTATGTTGTGATTGGGTATAAAAGTTTTTGATATGGTGACATTTTTTTATCAGAAAATCCCTTGTTTGTGAAGATGGGTCTAGGTAAATTTTCCCCGTCTAGTAGGCCTTTTTTTGTGGTTTAAAAATTTAAAATTTTTTGCCGAGATTTAAAAGCTCGTTGGAGTGGAGTTTTCTCAGAGGGCCCTTCCCGGTGTTAATTTTCGCAACAATATTTTTTGCTTTTTCCCCCCCATTTTAGGTGCCTTAAGTTGAAACCCCCAGGAGCAAGTTTTTGGGGGGCAGGGGCTGGGGAAAATTTTTTTTGGGGCAGGGTCAATTTTTAAAAAGCTGTTCCTGGAATTGCGGGATGTTGCATCCCGGGGGCTTGTAGACTACCCAATGACTAGGTTTTGGGTTTTCGGGCCCCTTTTCGGGTAAAACTTCCACTACATCTTTGAGGATTAACATTTGGCAAACAAATGACCTGCCCAAAGTACAGGCCCAAACCCCCCCCCCCTTTTTCCTGTTCCAAATCTGTCACATTGTATAGGGTTTTTAACCCGGGATTTCCCTATTTTTGTTTTTCTAAGTGACCTTTTTGTGGGTCCCCGTGAAAAACCGCGAACTTGGGCCTTTTCCCCCTGCAAGCAGTCCACGGATTTTAAAGGGTAATTTTGTTGTTTGTTGCTGGCTTTAGACCCTGTATATTTGCAAAGAAGAATTTTTTTCGGAAAAAGGGGGTATTGTTGGGACGGGGGGGGATTTTTTTTCCCGGGATTGTATCGGGAAACCTTTTTGGTTTTTGGGGTGGGGGCCATCGACTGTGGTTCCACTCCAGGGAAAGACTGGATTTTGGTTTTTTTCCCATTTCTGCCCTTTCCCGCCAGTTTTTTTTTTCCCTTCCCGGCACTAAAAAAACCCCTCCCCCCTTGAGTGGGTGTGGGTACCCAAAGGGTTTTCCCCTGGCCTGGATGTTTTGTATCTTTTTGGGCCCCCCTTTAGATGGTATGCCTGGCAAAATTTTAAATTTTGCACAGTTTTTTCCTGTACGAAAAGGGGGACAATTTTTGGGTGAAAAGCTTACAGGAAGGGTTTTTCATTTTCCTGTTTTTCATAAAAACTGGCTTTTTCGGGGGGGGTCATAGTTTCTTTCCCCTTTTGGGTTTTTCCCGTTTCCCGCCGCAGATACCAATTCAAAAGTAAATATAAATTTTTTCTACCTCAGAAAACCGTAGAGGTTTTTTCAATACCAATTTGATCGATCAATTCCATCCATAATTGTACAAAAGATTTGTTCTTATAATTGCGTTTAAAGCATTACAATGAAACCATTACGTTTTAAAAATGATTATGTTTAAAACCCCCTTAGTAAAAATAAATTAAAGATAACCTTCCATTAATTTCTAAGTTATTATGTCCCTTTGGGTTTTTGTTTAGAATCAGCCCCGAACCAACCCGGGCCCGTTCAGTCTAAAAACATAGTATTGCATGTCGAATTTAACCCTCGAAACATGACCGAGCTGTCAGCATAGTTGCTGAACCCCTTACATGTGTTTTTAAAATCCCCTGTGTTTTTATATAGAAGTTTCCCCATTTTTCCTAGTGGGCTGTATGACGTCCCCGGGGTTTCAGAAAGACTGAGTGAAAAGGCCCTGCCTCGCCTCATTTCCCTTATAGACATACTAGGGGAGAGGAAAATTTTTAAGATTTCGGGTTTGGGGTTTTTTTAACCCCCGGGGGGTTAGCCCCCCCAGGGTAACCCCAAAAAATCAGTGCGTCATCGGGGACTGTCTAAAATTATTTCCCTTGGGGGGCCCTTTAAACTTGTTCCCCAGGATGCGACCCACACCGTCGACTAACCCCCAGGTACCTATTTGCTGCTAGGTGAACAGGACAACACGTAGGGGAAAAGTGTCGAAAAAATTTCCACCCGCCGGGGAAACGAACCCGGGGGGCCCCCGTGGGGTAGCGGGAGCTTTAGCCACCAGGCACCGGGCCACCTAGCAGGCCCGAACAAGGTAGGGCCCGGGGTCTCATCACAGTCTGACAATTTATAATGTTACCATCCACAAGCGTGTTTACCTACAACCATCATATCTCCTACCGAACCCCCACGACAACTGATGTCAGCTATATAGTAGCATGTTATTGATGTCACCTATATAGTAGCATGTCACTGATATCAGCTGTATAGTAGCATGTCATTGATGTCAGCTATATAGTAGCATGTCATTATGTCAACTATGTAGTAGCATGTCATTGATGTCAACTATATAGCAGCATGTCATTGATGTCAATTATATAGTATCATGTCACTGATGTCAACTATGTAGTAGCATGTCATTGATGTCAACTATATAGTAGCATGTCATTGATGTCAACTATATAGTAGCATGTCACTGATGTCAGCTATATAGTAGCATGTCATTGATATCAACTATATAGTAGCATGTCACTGATGACAGCTATATAGCAGCATGTCACTGATGTCAGCTATATAGTAGCATGTCACTGATGTCAACTATACAGTAGCATGTCATTGATGTCAGCTATATAGTAGCATGCCATTGATGTCAACTATATAACAGCATGACATTGATGTCAACTACATAGTAGCATGTCATTGACATCAGCTATATAGTAGCATGTCACTGATGTCAGCTATGTAGTACCATGTCATTGATGTCAACTGTATAATAGCATGTCATTTTTTTTTTTTTTTTTTTTTTTTTTTTTTTTTTTTTTTTTTTTATTTCCACTGTATGTCAGCGTGCCTCGTTGTGCTCCGGGTTGTGCTCCGGGTTATCTCGTGTTTTCACGGTCGCTCTTACGTGCTAGAACTTTAATTTGTGTCATCAATCCTATACGATACATCCCTCTAGCGCCTGGAACCAATCTTGGGCGGAAAACATTATATACTGAGTCAAAAAAGGAGAATTAGTGTGCACTACCTAGCAGAGTTTACTGCCAGAGGGGAATCATAGGCCTGTGTCCCGTGTGGAAAAAAATAATAATAATTGAACTTTTCGTGTCAGAGGAAAGAAAGTCTCTCTGATAACATTGAGTATACATAGTGTATAGTGTATACTACAGTGGCTCCCTAGTATATTGATGATAAAGGCTAAAGTGCCATTTGAAAACAGGTGAATTTGTAAATGAAGTGATAAGCCTATAGAGGCAGGTGCCAGAAGTCGCCAGAAACTTACCACAGGTCAGCTGTTTTTAATAATCTTCCTGGCTTGCTAGTGTACTCGCATATAATCTAGTGATACCAGTGAATAGCAGAATACAGTGTTGTAGTAGCAACTAACCAGTATTAAAATGGTACTTAGTGGAGTGGAGTGACTTTCATTAGTTTCTTTTTCTTGAAATACCAGACGTTACTGTGAATTTCATATAACCTGTAGTTACCAGCGGTCGCAATATACACAACGAGAAGTAATTATTACTACAGAAAAAGCGTCCTTCCTCCAAAATTTGCACCAGTCAACTATAGTGATAATATAGCATTTATTGTGGTGGAGACGGAAAAACAAAAATAGAAAAGCCAGATACAGCGATTGATAAACAAAGAGGTCGACCGTACGTCATTGTAGGAGCTGCCAGATATCACCGGCTCTTCAACACGCAAGTTATACTTTTGTATCAGTCAAATCACATATTACTCGGGTAGATAATTTCCAGTAGATCCTTCATGTGTTAGCTCAAATCACCGACCAGTATGTTTTAAATAAGTGACCCACTGATCAGAGCAGATCTACTGGTCCGAACCCTTGACTGGTCCGAACCCTTGACTGGTCCAAACCCTTGACTGGTCCGAACCCGGGACTGGTTTCAAACAGTTTTGTTGGACAATAAAGCAGTCTGTAAACGGATGGGTTTGTAGGCGCCCTTATAAACACAAACATTAAAAATCAGGAACGTGACGGTAAGCTGTCCAATATACAAAAAGAGTTAGAAACAGAAATACAAATAGCTAGAGCTTCATTTAAGGTTATTAATATAATATTCAAGAGGTTGCTAGTAGAATTGCAGTAAATCAACCATTCAAATCATTATGAAGCTGTGTGTAGTCTGTGGTCAGTCAAACAAACGGGCTTCCACATGGATAAATTGTCATTTTTGTGAAATTGGTGTCACGCTCCTTGTGCAGATATCCCAGAACTAGCTACAAGCAGTATTAAAACAGAGAAGTGTTTTTGGGTATGCCCAAATGAGGAAAATTTGTGGACTAAAATCACAAGGGTATTAAAAGAGGATAACATCAAAGCTGCTTTCATAGAAAACCTGGAAGCTTTCTACAACAGATGGGAACATAAAAAGTCTGGGCTGAATGGTACTGCCCTTGATACTGGCCATGTAGTCACAAACTGTAAGGCTGGAGGTGATGTCCTGGTAGTCAGTAAATGTGGGGCTGATAGTGCTGTCCTGGAGACAGTAATGGTGAAGCTGGAGGTGCTGTCCTGGGAGAGACAGAAATGGTGAAGCTGGAGATACTGTCCTGGGAGACAGTAATGGTGAAGCTGGAGATTTTGTCCAGGTAGTCGGGAATTATACGCAGGAAGGAATACATATAAATGACCTCATAGGGGACAGAAGCCATAGTAGGGAAACAAGTGTAATCAAAGATAAGATAAAACCAATATTGCAAACTAGAAATACCGCAGGAAATAGCAAACAAGAGGACTCCAATAGCAATAGTGAGGATAAATTACCAAAAACAACTGGTGGGAGCTCCATTGTTGGTGCTAGGGAGGATAGGAATAAGACAGGGAAACATGCACCAACAGGGAATACAGTCACAGAAACCCAAGGCAAACGGAAACCAAGCCTGTGCACATACTATGCACTTGGTATCTGCTTTCATGGGAAATCTGGAAAAACAGATGGGACATGCAACTATGACCACCCTAGAAAATGCCATGCCCATATGACAACAGGAAAATGCAAACTCCCTTCCTGTAAGCTTTTTCACCCTGAAATGTGTACCTCTTCAGTACAGGAAAAAACTGTGCTATAACTTAAATTGCCAGGCATACCATCTAAAGGGGACAAAAAGATACAAAACATCCAGGCCATGGGAAAACCTGGGTAGCCACAGCCACTCAAGAGGGAGAGGTTTTTTAGTGCCAGGAAGGAAAAAAAACTGGCAGGAAATGGCAGAAATCGTACACCAAATCCAGTCATTCCTGGAGTGGAACCACAGTCGACGGCCTCCACTCCAAACCAACAGATACAGATACTAATGCCGGAAAAAAAATCCCCCCCCAGTACCAACAATACCACCAGTCCGATAACATTCTTCTTTGGAAATATACAGGGTCTAAAGCCAGCAACAAACAACAAAATACCTTTCATCCGTGGACTGCTTGCAGAGGCAAAGGCAATGTTCGCGGCTTTCACTGAGACCCACATAAAGGATCACTTGGACAACGAAATATGGATCCCAGGTTACAACCTATACAGATGTGACAGAGTGAACAGGCAAAAGAGGGGGTTGGCCTGTACATTGCAGAGTCACTTGTTTGCACAGAACTGCTTAATGCCTCAAATGATGTAGTGGAAGCTTTAGCAGTAAAGGTCGAGAACCAAAACCTAGTCATTGTGGTAGTCTACAAGCCTCCGGATGCAACATCCCAGCAATTCCAGGAACAGCTGTTAAAAATTGACCACTGTCTGGAAAATCTTCCAGCTCCTGCACCCAACATCTTGCTCCTGGGGGATTTCAACTTAAGGCACCTAAAATGGAGGAATATAGCAAATAATATTGTTGCAGTAATAACACCAGGAGGCAGCTCTGATGAAAACTCACACTCACACGAGCTTTTAAATCTCTGCACAAAATTCAATTTAAACCAGCAAATAATAGAGCCTACTAGACTGGAGAATACACTAGACCTCATCTTCACTAACAATGATGATCTGATAAGAAATGTCACCATATCAAAAACAATATACTCAGATCACAACATAATTGAGGTTCAGACATGTATGCGTGGAGCCCCAGACCGACAAAATGAGACTAGTCACGAGGGAGCATTCACCAAATTCAACTTCAATAACAAAAACATAAAGTGGGACCAAGTAAACCAAGTCCTAACCGATATAAGCTGGGAAGATATACTAAGCAACACATCCAAACTTATGCCTAGAACAGATTAACTCGGTGGCACTCGATGTATGCACAAGGCTTATTCCTCTAAGAAAAAGGAGGAGTAGATGTAAAATAGAAAGAGACAGGCGCTCCCTTTACAGGCGACGGAAAAGAATAACAGAGCGGCTAAAAGAGGTCAATATATCTGAAATGCGCAGGGAGACACTGGTCAGAGAAATAGCAAGCATCGAACTTAAGCTAAAAGAATCCTTTAGGAGTCAGGAATCGCGGGAAGAACTAAAAGCCATAAATAAAATCGAAAGAAACCCAAAGTATTTCTTCTCCTATGCCAAATCAAAATCGAGAACAACGTCCAGTATTGGGCCCCTACTTAAACAAGATGGGTCCTACACAGATGACAGCAAGGAAATGAGTGAGCTACTCAAGTCCCAATATGACTCAGTTTTTTAGCAAGCCGCTAACCAGACTGAGAGTCGAAGATCAAAATGAATTTTTTATGAGAGAGCCACAAAATTTGATTAACACAAGCCTATCCGATGTTATCCTGACGCCAAATGACTTCGAACAGGCGATAAATGACATGCCCATGCACTCTGCCCCAGGGCCAGACTCATGGAACTCTGTGTTCATCAAGAACTGCAAGAAGCCCCTATCACGAGCCTTTTCCATCCTATGGAGAGGGAGCATGGACACGGGGGTCGTCCCTCAGTTACTAAAAACAACAGACATAGCCCCACTCCACAAAGGGGGCAGTAAAGCAACAGCAAAGAACTACAGACCAATAGCACTAACATCCCATATCATAAAAATCTTTGAAAGGGTCCTAAGAAGCAAGATCACCACCCATCTAGAAACCCATCAGTTACACAACCCAGGGCAACATGGGTTTAGAACAGGTCGCTCCTGTCTGTCTCAACTACTGGATCACTACGACAAGGTCCTAAATGCACTAGAAGACAAAAAGAATGCAGATGTAATATATACAGGAGGGAGAGATACATGATTATATACACCTGGAAAATCCTAGAGGGACTAGTACCGAACTTGCACACGAAAATCACTCACTACGAAGCAAAAGACTTGGCAGACGATGCACCATCCCCCCAATGAAAAGCAGGGGTGTCACTAGCACGTTAAGAGACCATACAATAAGTGTCAGGGGCCCGAGACTGTTCAACTGCCTCCCAGCACACATAAGGGGGATTACCAACAGACCCCTGGCAGTCTTCAAGCTGGCACTGGACAAGCACCAAAAGTCATTCCCTAAACGGGCCGGGCTGTGGCTCGTAGGGTTTTTTTGCTTTTGAGCCACCCGGAAAAGCCGGGTTTTGTCAGGCGCTGATCCCCCAGGGGGCCTGGCCCACAGCCCGGGGGCCGGGGGGGCTTTTGACCCCCGAAACTTTTCCCCAGGTAAATCCGGGATGTAGTAGCATGTCATTGATGTCAACTATTTTAGTAGCATGGCACTAAATGTCAACTATTAGTAACATGCCCTTTGATGCCCAAGCTATATAAAAAACCAAGTCCGATGTCAACTATATAGTAGCATGTCACTGATTCAGCTATTTTGTAACATGTCACTTATGTAAAGCTATATAGAAAGCATGCCCACTGATGTAAAAACTATATAGAGTAGGGCCCACTGATTCGGGCTTTGGGTACCATGCACTTAATTTCAGCTTTTTTAGCAGCATGTCACTGATGTCACTCTATAGAAACCCATGCACTGATGTTCTTGTAGTAGAAAGTCTTTGATGTCTGCTATATAGTGCATGTCATTTGGATGTAAAGCTATAAGTGGCATGTCATGATGCCCTTACATATGTGCTTGTCACGGGATGTCAGAATAAAGTACATGTACGGATGCTGCTATATAGTAGCATGTCACTGATGTCAGCTATATTGCAGCATGTCTCTGATGTCTGCTACATAGTAGCATGTCACTGATGTCAGCTATATAGTAGTATGTCACTGATGTCAGCTATACAGTAACATGTCACTGATGTCTGCTACATAATAGCATGTCACTGATGTCAGCTATATATTAGCATGTCACTGATGTCAGCTATACAGTAACATGTCACTGATGTCAGCTATGGTTTGTACTTTTAGAAATAAAGATTATTATTATTAATATTTTTGATTGGGGGTTTCAAGTCTGTCTACTACACGAGGGCCATTAAGGCTGATTGGTTGTTTAGTGGGGTTTAAAGCCTGTCTACTACACCAGGGTTATCAGGGCTGCAAGTCACCTGTATATCTACCGGGTATGTACCCTGACATCTGCATATCTTTCAGGGTATATATGTTAAGAATTTGTTTCAATTCTTTGGGTATTAAAAAATTCTTGTATGGCGGCGGATAGGTTACCGCACAACACTTTTGTAGTTGACAGGCTTCAAACCCTATTAAACCAACCTGTATACCAGCAGTCAGGAATACTTTAATACTTAGAATGGGAATTAAATTCTGGGTGTATACAGGGAGAAACATGCGCTTCTCGATGTATGAATCCCGTGTTCATCACGAGGTTAAAAATACCTTGAAGCAACCACTCATTCACAAGCTTCATATAAAAATTCGAAGCCTCGAAGCTTAGTTTGACGAAGCTTATTTTTCCTCAGTGTTGTTGGAGCAGCGATAACAGGACGGTCGCTTAACTACACTTTCCCACCTATAGGTTAAATACATTGAAATGTATATATCCATCAGTATATATACACCCAGAGATGTGTATTTGTGCAAACACACATCGGTGTGTAACTCAGTGTATATGCTTTAATTTATATTTTAGTTATCAGAGTATATACATTGAGAAGTGAACATCTCTCAGTGTATATACAGAGGTATACATCCCTGTGTATATACTCGTGTATATCAGTGTGTATAATATGTTTATAAAAGCTCAGACTGTGTATAATCCCTAAGGATTTAGCGCTCTCAAAATCAGTACTGAATGCGCTATTATTATCGATGATTATATCGTAATGATTATAACTATTGGTAATAAGCTAGTGGAATATTATTATATGTAAGTTCATAGTGTTATCGCGGGAGTGTTATCGCGGGAGTGTCATCGCGGGAGTGTTATCGCGGGAGTGTTATCGCGGGAGTGTTATCGCGGGAGTGTCATCGCGGGAGTGTTATCGCGGGAGTGTTATCGCGGGAGTGTTATCGCGGGAGTGTTATCGCGGGAGTGTTATCGCGGGAGTGTTATCGCGGGAGTGTTATCGCGGGAGTGTTATCGCGGGAGTGTCATCGCGGGAGTGTTATCGCGGGAGTGTTATCGCGGGAGTGTTATCGCGGGAGTGTTATCGCGGGAGTGTTATCGCGGGAGTGTTATCGCGGGAGTGTTATCGCGCGGGAGTGTTATCGCGGGAGTGTTATCGCGGGAGTGTTATCGCGGGAGTGTTATCGCGGGAGTGTTATCGCGGGAGTGTTATCGCGGGAGTGTTATCGCGGGAGTGTTATCGCGGGAGTGTTTTATCGCGGGAGTGTTATCGCGGGAGTGTTATCGCGGGAGAGTGTTATCGCGGGAGGTGTTATCGCGGGAGTGTTATCGCGGAGTGTTATCGCGGGAGTGTTATCGCGGGAGTGTTATCGCGGGAGTGTTATCGCGGGAGTGTTATCGCGGGAGTGTTATCGCGGGAGTGTTATCGCGGGAGTGTTATCGCGGGAGTGTTATCGCGGGAGTGTTATCGCGGGAGTGTTATCGCGAGTGTTGTGTTATCGCGGGAGTGTTATCGCGGGAGTGTTATCGCGGGAGTATTAATCGCGGGAGTGTTATCGCGGGTGAGTGTTATCGCGGGAGTGTTATCGCGGGAGTGTTATCGCGGGAGTGTTATCGCGGGAGTGTTATCGCGGGAGTGTTATCGCGGGAGTGTTATCGCGGGAGTGTTATCGCGAGTGTTGTGTTATCGCGGGAGTGTTATCGCGGGAGTGTTATCGCGGGAGTGTTATCGCGGGAGTGTTATCGCGGGAGTGTTATCGCGGGAGTGTTATCGCGGGAGTATTATCGCGAGTGTTGTGTTATCGCGGGAGTGTTATCGCGGGAGTGTCATCGCGGGAGTGTTATCGCGAGTGTTGTGTTATCGCGGGAGTGTTGTCGCGGGAGTGTTGTCGCAGGAGCGTTATCGCGGGAGTGTTATCGCGGGAGTGTTATCGCGGGAGTGTTATCGCGAGTGTTGTGTTATCGCGGGAGTGTTGTCGCGGGAGTGTTGTCGCAGGAGCGTTATCGCGGGAGTGTTATCGCGGGAGTGTTATCGCGGGAGTGTCATCGCGGGAGTGTCATCGCGGGAGTGTTATCGCGGGAGTGTTATCGCGAGTGTTGTGTTATCGCGGGAGTGTTTGTCGCGGGAGTGTTGTCGCAGGAGCGTTATCGCGGGAGTGTTATCGCGGGAGTGTTTATCGCGGAGTGTTATCGCGGGAGTGTTATCGCGGGAGTGTTATCGCGGGAGTGTTATCGCGGGAGTGTCATCGCGGGAGTGTTATCGCGGGAGTGTTATCGCGGGAGTGTTATCGCGGGAGTGTTATCGCGGGAGTGTTATCACGGGAGTGTTATCGCGAGTGTTGTGTTATCGCGGGAGTGTTATCGCGGGAGTGTTATCGCGAGTGTTGTGTTATCGCGAGTGTTGTGTTATCGCGAGTGTTGTGTTATCGCGAGTGTTGTGTTATCGCGAGTGTTGTGTTATCGCGAGTGTTGTGTTATCGCGGGAGTGTTATCGCGGGAGTGTTATCGCGGGAGTGTTATCGCGGGAGTGTTATCGCAAGTGTTGTGTTATCGCGAGTGTTGTGTTATCGCGGGAGTGTTATCGCGAGTGTTGTGTTATCGCGAGTGTTGTGTTATCGCGGGAGTGTTATCGCGAGTGTTGTGTTATCGCGAGTGTTGTGTTATCGCGGGAGTGTTATCGCGGGAGTGTTATCGCGGGAGTGTTATCGCGGGAGTGTTATCGCGGGAGTGTTATCGCGAGTGTTGTGTTATCGCGAGTGTTGTGTTATCGCGAGTGTTGTGTTATCGCGAGTGTTGTGTTATCGCGAGTGTTGTGTTATCGCGGGAGTGTTATCGCGGGAGTGTTATCGCGGGAGTGTTATCGCGAGTGTTGTGTTATCGCGGGAGTGTTATCGCGAGTGTTGTGTTATCGCTGGAGTGTTATCGCTGGAGTGTTATCGCTGGAGTGTTGTCGCTGGAGTGTTGTCGCTGGAGTGTTGTCGCAGGAGTGTTGTCGCAGGAGTGTTATCGCGAGTGTTGTGTTGTCGCGGGAGTGTTGTCGCGGGAGTGTTGTCGCGGGAGTATTATCGCGAGTGTTGTGTTGTCGCGGGAGTGTTGTCGCGGGAGTGTTGTCGCGGGAGTGTTGTCGCGGGAGTGTTGTCGCGGGAATGTTCTCAGAAAACAACAAATTAACATTCTCAGAACTGGTGAGGCAAGAACAGGTGGCTCGGCTCCAGCACCAGCTGGCTACCCCAGCACCAGCAAGCTACCCCAGCACCAGCTGGCTACCCCAGCACCAGCTGGCTACCCCAGCACCAGCAGGCTACCCCAGCACCAGCTGGCTACCCCAGCACCAGCTGGCTACCCAGCACCAGCAGGCTACCCCAGCACCAGCTGGCTACCCAGCACCAGCTGGCTACCCCAGCACCAGCAGGCTAACCCAGCACCAGCTGGCTACCCCAGCACCAGCAGGCTAACCCAGCACCAGCTGGCTACCCCAGCACCAGCAGGCTAACCCAGCACCAGCTGGCTACCCCAGCACCAGCTGGCTACCCCAGCACCAGCAGGCTACCCCAGCACCAGCTGGCTACCCCAGCACCAGCAGGCTAACCCAGCACCAGCTGGCTACCCCAGCACCAGCGCTACCCCAGCACCAGCTGGCTACCCCAGCACCAGCAGGCTACCCCCAGCACCAGCAGGCTACCCCAGCACCAGCAGGCTACCCCAGCACCAGCAGGCTACCCCAGCACCAGCTGGCTACCCCAGCACCAGCTGGCTTCCCCAGCACCAGCTGGCTACCCCAGCACCAGCAGGCTAACTCAGCACCAGCTGGCTACCCCAGCACCAGCTGACTACCCCAGCACCAGCTGGCAACAGTCATCCAGACACCATCTTCCATCATCAAAGGTCGGTTTCAGTTCTAGAATTAACAATCTCACCTCCAATGCATCATAAAAATAATTTTTTCCATAATTGTTTAATAAAGGTCTAAGATTTTACGATATATTGTGAGAATACTTACACAAGGTGTGTGTACTCACCCATTTGTACTCTATTTGTGGTTGCAGGGTTGAGTCATAGCTCATGGCCCCGCCTCTTCACTGATTGCTACTAGATCCTCTCCCTCCCTGCTCCATGTTCTTTATCAAACCTCGTCTTAAAACTATGTATTGTTCCTGTTTCCACTACGTCACTTCCCAGACTATTCCACTTCCTGACAACTCTAGGGTTGAAATATTTCCTAACAACTCTGTGATTCTTCTCAGTTTTCAACTTCTAACTGTTACCCCTTGTTGCTGTGTCCCGTCTTTGTCCACCTTGCCCATTTCTCTCGGTATTTTATATGTCGTTATCATATATCCCCCTATCTCTCCTATCTTCCGGTGCCGTCTGGTTGATTTCCCTTAACCTCCCCTCATAGGACATACCCCTTAGCTGTTCTTAGGCTTGCTAGGCGCCCATATGCTGCAGTAGTTATTTGGTTGATGTGCGCCTCAGGAGATGTGCCTGGTGTTATACTCACCCCAAGATCTTTATACTTAAGTGAGGTTTGTAGTCTTTGGCCCCCTAGATTGTACTCTGCAGTCTTCTTTGCCCTTCCTCAATCTTCATGATTTTTCACTTGGTGGGGTTGAACTCCAGGAGCCAGTTGCTGGAATAGGCCTGCAGCCTGTCCAGATCCCTTTGTAGTTCTGCCTGATCCTCGTCCGATTGAATTCTTCTCATCAACTTCACGTCATCTGCAAACAGGGACACTTCGGAGTCTATTACTTCCGCGATGTCATTCACAAATAGAAACAGCACCGGTCCTAGGACTGACCCCTGTGGAACCCCACTCGTCACAGGCGCCCACTCCGACACCTCGTCACGTACCATGACTCGCTGTTGTCTTCTTGACAGGTATTCCCTGATCCATTGTAGTACCTTCTCTGTTATACGCCTCTGTTCTGCCAGCTTTTGCACTAATGTCTTGTGTGGAACTGTGTCAAACGCCTTCTCACAGTCCAAGAAAATGCAATCTAGCCACCCCTCTCTCTCTCTCTCTCTCTCTCTCTCTCTCTCTCTCTCTCTCTCTCTCTCTCTTGTCTTACTGCTGTCACCTTGTCATAGAACTCAGTAGGTTTGTGACACAGGATTTCCCATCCATGAATCCGTGCTGGCTGTCGTTGATAAGCTCATTCTTTTCTAGGTGTTCCACCACTCTTTTCCTGATAATCTTCTCAATGACTCTGCATGTTATACATATCAGTAACACTGGTCGGTAGTTTAATGCTTCATGTCTGTCTCCTTTTTTTAAAAATTGGAACTGCATTTGCTCTCTTCCACACCTTAGGTAGTCGCCCTGTTTCGATAGATGTGTTGATTATTGTCGTTAGGGGGTACACTTAGCGCCTCTGCACCCTCTCTCAGGACCCATGGAGAGATGTTATCGGGACCCATCGCCTTTGGGGTATCCAGCTCACTCAGCAGCCTCTTCACTTCTTCCTCGGTTGCATGTATTGTGTCCAACACTTGGTTGTGTACCCCACCTCTCCATGTTTCTGGAGTCCCTTCTGTCACCTCTGTGAACACTTCCTTGAATCTCGTTTTTAGTTCCTCACATACATAGCGGTAGTTTCCTTTGATATTTCCTCCTTTCATCCTCAGCCTGAGTACCTGGTCTTCCTGATGTGGCTGTGCAACAGCTTGGGGTCAGATTTGGCTTTCTCTGCTGAGTCATTTTCATATTGTCATTGGGCCTCCCTTCTTGCCTGTGCATATTCATTTCTAGCTCTGACTTCTCTCTTATTCTCCTGGGTCCTTTGTTTTCTACATCTTCCATTCTCTAGCACACCAAAGGCTCATCCTGGCTTTCTCGTTATTTCTGTTACCTTTGGGTACAACCTCTCCTCAGTTTCCTTGCATATTGTTGCTCATATCCCATCATCTCGTTTACTGACTTTCCTGGCAGTTCTCTGTCCTACTGAACCCCGTGTAGGAAATTCTTCATGCCTGTGTAGTCCCCTCTCTTGTAGTTTGGCTTCATTCGTCCTGTCATTCCTGCTTCTTCTCAACTGTACTATGTATTCGAAGCTCAGAACCACATGATCACTGCCCCCGAGGGGTCTCTCAAATCTGATGTCCTCAATGTCTGCCCTACTCAAGGTGAATACTAGGTCCAGTCTTGCTGGTTCATCCTCTCCTCTCTCTCTTGGTAGTGTTCCTTACGTGTTGACAAACATGAGTTTTCCAGAACCACCTTCATCATCTTAGCTCTCCACGTTTCTGGGCCACCATGTGGCTCTAGGTTCTCCCAGTCGATTTCTTTGTCGTTTAAGTCACCCATAATCAGCAGCTTCGTGTGTGTTGTGTGTGTGTGTGTGTGTGTGTGTGAGGAGGTATATGTGTGAGTGAGGAGGTACAGCGTGTGTGTGAGGAGGTATAATGTGTGGTGTGAGGAGGTATAGCATGTGTGTGAGGGGGTATAATGTCTGTGAGTGAGGAGGTACAGCGTTTGAGTAAGGAGGTATAGCGTGTGTGTGAGGAGGTACAGCGTTTGAGTAAGGAGGTATAGGAGTGGTGTGTGAGGGGGTATAGCATGTGAGTGAGGAGGACAGCATTTGAGTAAGGAGGTATAGGTGTGTGTGAGGAGGTATAGCATGTGTGTGAGGAGGTAACAGCGTTTGAGTAAGGAGGTATAGCGGTGTGTGAGGGGTATAGCATGTGAGTGAGGAGGTACAGCGTTTGAGTAAGGAGGTATAGATGTGTGTGAGGATGGTATAGCATGTGAGTGAGGAGGTACAGCGTTTTAGGGTAAGGAGTATATAGCGTGTGTGTGAGGAGGTATAGCATGTGAGTGAGGAGGTACGCGTTTGAGTAAGGAGGTTTTTTATAGCGTGTGTGTGAGGATAGGTATAGCATGTGAGTGAGGAGGTACAGCGTTTGAGTAAGGAGTATAGCATGTGTGTGAGGAGTGTATAGCATGTGAGAGAGGAGGTATAGCGTGTGTGTGAGGAGGTATAGCATGTGAGTGAGGAGGTATACAGCGTTTGAGTAAGGAGGTATAGCATGTGATGTGAGGAGGTATAGCATAGTGAGAGAGGAGGTTATAGCATGTGTGTGAGGAGGGATAGCATGTGAGTGAGGAGGTATAGCATGTGAGTGGGGGAGGTATAGCATGTGAGTGAGGAGGTATAGCGTGTGTGGAAAAGGAGGTATAACTCGGACACTTCCTGAAGATGTAGTCTGAATGGATACATGTTCCTGGTATACATGGACCGGAAAAACATGGATCTGGGATACATGGATTTGGAATACATAGTTCTGGAATACAGGATCTGAATACATGGACCTGATATCATAGGACTTGGGAGCTGTGTATTAATACGTAATGTTTACCTTACAGGTAGGTGAACCTTCAGAGATCGTCGAGGGAGAGATGACAGCATCACTCAAGTAAGTTGATGCTCAAGTTGTAAATATTCTTGAAGTTGCCGCTAATAGTTAGGTAAAAGAAACGAAGTACAACTAATGCGACATTTTATTGTTGCATAATAAAATGCCGCATCAGTTGCACTTGTGTCCTTTTATTTAAGACGTTTAAGTTAGGCTTTATGAGCGTAGTTTCCTGGTGTCAAGGAGCATCGGTTTGCATACAGCGCATATACAGATATTAAGGAAGAGTTGCTCATCTATCCTTTGTATCGTTACGGAGGTTGAAAGCACAATCGTTCCAAAAAGTCGTGGAAATCCCGTAGCTTGTTTCTTAAGAATAACGTGTAAATAAAAATCTACGAGTCAGGCATTTATACATAGGTCTTTTTGAATGAATGTTTCGCTTGGAAATCAATCCATACGTATGCAAGTCTCCATGTGGCTGTTTTGACCAACACGACGTAAATTTCAATATTAGTTACTTTTATGGCTAGTTTATCATAACTTGTAACATTACTCACGATTTGTAATAAAAAAGAATGCAAAGAAAACACGGTACCAGTGGGATTTGAACTCATGGTGAGTTTTATGACTTGCCGTGGGTTCAAAAGCCACCATACCATGGTTTAACTTGTATCCTAGACTGTGACTGCAGTCGGTCCTACTATCCCTGTCTCACGCAGTATATTCTATCCCATCCATGAGCTTCTCGCATCCTGTAAGGAAAGAAGATAGAAGTACACAAGTCCCCTCGTATCCGAGGGGATAAATTCCTAAACCTACCGTGGATACCCGAAACCGCGATAGTAGCCAACCAGTCGTTTTTGGTTTACATACATACCTATGATAAACTTAATTTGATAAATTACTCACACTAAGTTGAGAATTATCATTTGTTCACTGATGGGCAGCACTTGACGGCTTCTCTTAGTGTTTAAATTGGGGTTATTATTAAGCAGAATTAAGGGTTTTTTTTTGGGCCACGGTAAACCGCAGATATTTGAAACAAAAAAAATGAATTCACAGATACGGGTTTTACTTCATTACCTTCCGTAAATTCAGCAGAGCGAGCGAGATCGCTGATGTTAATTATCGAGGTATCTTTTTTGTGAAATGTTTCACTTACACAGTAGACTTCTTCAGATGACTACAAGGGAACCAGCAGAAGCAATAGTCGACTGAAGGAGCTACTGTGTAGTTACCTGGAGTTTACCTGGAGAGAGTTCCGGGAGTCAACGCCCCCGCGGCCCGGTCTGTGACCAGACCTCCTGGTGAATCAGACCCTGATCAACCAGGCTGTTACTGCTGGCTGCACGCAAACCAACGTACGAGCCACAGCCCGGCTGGTCAGGTACCGACTTTAGGAGGAAAGTTTGGCAATAAATTTACATAACTACTGCACATGTTGCCCAGAATATATAGGAAGAGCAAACTGAGGGGGAGGTACAGGAAGAGCAAATTGGGGGGGAGGTACAGGAAGAGCAAATTGGGGGGGAGGTACAGGAAGAGCAAATTGGGGGGCTCTCGAAATGACAGGAGCATGACACCTACTCGACATACTCCTTAGCTGAAGGTGGTGGAGCTGCCAGCCACAGGGAGACCCAGAAGACCCGCAAATATGAAGACCTTCCCCCTTGCTGTAAAGTTCCTCATAGAGCTGGGTGAAAACCGCGTCATAGGAACCAAGGACCACAGGGCGACCAGCTTCCTCTTTCAGAGACTCAGTGTTGCAATCATGAGGGGAAATGCCTGCAGCATTCTGGGCACATGGCCAACCGCCGGGGAGCTGGATGAAGTTTTCGAGATGTAACTCTGAGTAGTTATCTATGTCGTTTTACTCCCTATTGTATCTTTGTAAGTGTATTTTGTCTTTAAATAAAGTATCTATAAAATACAGGGGGTGGTAGGAGAAAATTTTCAAACAGCTTCAGGGAGAACCTTGAGTTTTCCCTGAAGCAAGTTTATTCTTTTCTCTGAGGATGAGGGTCCCTATGACAGTTCTAGAGGTGTTAACTACACACACACACACACACACACACACATATATATATATATATATATATATATATAATATATATATATAATATATATATATATATATATATATATATATATATATATGTATGTATATATATATATATATATATATATATATATTTATAATGTCGTGCCGAATATGTAAAACTGGTCAATTAGCAAGAACTCATTTAAAATTAAGTCCTTTCTGAAATTTACTCTTATACGTTTGAAGATATATTTGTTTCGTTAATGTTAATGTAAAAATTTTTAATTTTGCACCAAAAGAATCTTAGAAAACTTACCTAACCTTATTTATAACAAGAAAAATCTATTTTACCTAACCCAACTAAATATATTTTAGATTTGTTTACAATAATTTAATACTAAACAAAACACAGTGAAATATATTTTTTTTCGTTAGGCTCAGAATGATTTTGGAGAAATTATTGCATACACAAATTTTCGCTTGTCCTATATGGCAAGATGAGCGTTGCTATTTAAGCCATGATCGCAAGTTCTGCCTATTCGGCACGACATATATATATATTTATATATATATATATATATATATATATATATATATATATATAATATATATATATATATATATATATTATATATATATATAATATACTGTGGACCTTAGACTAGGAGATGTTTTACCACTGATCTGAACATTTTCTCCCTCTACTAACTCCCTAAAGCTATTCCTGCTGAACCTAGTCTAACTCAACAGACAAAAAAAATCAAGCGCGTAGAAATGCACGAAAGAGAAGCTGTCAGATAATTCACTCTCTAATTTGACAACAGTTTTCAAAATGAAGGCGACCTGTTCTTATTTCAGTTCCATTATTTTCTACTGCGATTCCATACATTAGTTTCTTCGTGTTCCATGGATATTTAAGTCTTTTTTCATCTGTCGTAGTTAAGATTAAAGATTAAGAGTGAGTGAGAGAATCATAGCAGAAAACGCCAAATATATCTATAAACTCAAGAAAAGTCAGGTTGTAGGTGGCGTTACTCCCCTGAGTGTTTTAAAAATGGCTGAGTCAGCAGATCAGGTCAGGAGACAACAACACCACACAACCCCCGATAAATGGAATTGAGGGGGATTTGGAAGGATAAAACCAGTGATTTAACCCTTTCAGATCTACAGAAGAACGAGAATGAATATGAAAGTATTTGGAAGCAACTGTGAAGTGAATGGGGAGGAGGTGTTATAAGGGGTATATCTTAATGGTTTGTGTAAGTAATGGTGGAAAGAGTATCATGAGAGGGTTTTGAAAGAAATTATTACTAGTAATTCAGTGGTGATTGCTAAACAAGAACTCAGTTTACAGACTGTGAAAAGAGAAATAATATTATTTATATTAGTAAAAGAGCAAGATGAAAATGGCAGGCATTAGGGGCACAGGCTCCAATAATTATATTTATATATTCTTCATCAATTCCATAAAGAATGAGAATTCAGTCATGGGGGCTTGAAAAGGAGTGAATAGGAGTAACAGCCCCTGACATAAAGCCCAACAGTTGCCATCCTACCTAGAAAGTAATATCACTATTCGCCGCAAGGTATGGTATTGGCAACGACCGCAATACCCAACAAAACAGTGGGCACCAGCCGTAATGTAGCTCTCTAAGTGTGGTATATCCCCAATGAAACCCAGGACCTCAACTATCTGTTGCAGAGGCACAACAGACAGATAAAATGAACTGGCATAATGACGGTCTAGTAGCTAGGAATTATAACCTTTAACTCCATATTAACTGCATACATAGTCGAATGTGAGACAATCAGCCCATATATTATCTCGAAACACTACCAACATCATTCACTGTACAAAGTACGCAATGGAAAAACAGAAAAGGCACCTTATTAAAATGTGTAAAGGGGTAGTGCTGATGGATGTATGTACGATATATACAACCGGTGCCAAATTCATTTTGTTGCTGTAACAAATTGCTCTATGGCACAGTGACCCTTAGCATGATTACATTGGAATTTACCTAATTTTTAATAGCAAATGACCCACTTCCAATATATTGAGTGATTTATATTTTTTATAAAACAGGCTCACTTTATTCATGTCAATGCATAGTATCAATCTTCTTCCTAAATGGCGCATAGAGTTAGGATTCTAACAACAAAATCGGCGCAGTTATAACGCATGTTCGAAATCTGTTAGAATATACTGACTGACGAACGAGGCAAAATAGAAGGTACAATATAAAACGCTTAGATAGGAACAGAAAGGTGTGCGGAGTAGGTGCCCACATTAAAATACCTTAGCTTACAACCCAAACCTGATTTAAATAATGCAATAAACTGTGAGATCTAGTTTTTGAAGTGCTGCTTTCTAATGACCAGCAATACGCCCGATCTAGTAAACTAGTTACGCCCTCCTACCCAGGTACCATTCTTTTATTGTTAAGAGGTGGAGGTGCACACCCTTACCCATCCATCCTGTCGGCGTATACAAAAGATTACAGAGGTACGTAAATTGGTTCCAGGACTGGGACTCCAAATTTTGATAGCGACAAGTTACAGAAAGTAATAATTCACATTTTTACAAAAGTTATGAACTCACGAATTACAAATGTAATGAACGTCCCGGGTAAGGTCTAGTCACACTCCATAGACAATTAAAAAAGGTATTTCAGAATGGTACAGAGGTACTTATTAGGGTCACCTGACTGGGCCCCAATCCAAAAAGTTTCGGATGGCTGAACAGGTACAAGTAATTAACTCAACAAGTTTACAAAGTAATGAATACTGTAAAAGGCGTTTACTTTACGTTAAGTATAAATGAGCTATCAATCATAACAAATTATAGTGTATGATACAAGTTCACACTTCCCCATACCCTCACAACTGTAATGAGTTATTGTCAATATTATTTAGTTTGAGATCACTACTCCAACTCACACACACACACACACACACACACATTACACACAACACACATTACACACACGACAAGATTCATTACTCACAACACACTCGATAAACACCACAACACCCTACATCAACACACACACACACACACACACACTCTATACATGACCACACACGTCACAGCACTACATACACACATTACACCCACTCATACACACACACGCACACCCACTCATTACACCACAACGTCCATGACACATACAGCACACACTACAGCACACACAGCATCAACACACCATCACACATACACACACTACCCACACCACACACACACACCAGAACACACATCACACGAGAAGACATTTTCCAGTCTAGTCCTGAAGTTGAAAACAATTGCTAGACAATAAATAATCATGGGCGACTTAATATCAGTATTTTCCATCAGCAAGCTAAGGGCATATGACAAAAATATAAGCAAATTCCTAGAAGTAAATAGTTACACTCAACTAATTTAATGACATCCACCCGGATCAACAACAGTTTCTCAGCCCCCGAATTGAACCACAGAATTACTTTTAACCGATTCGAGAACTGTATCAGTCCAGCGTCATTACCACATCGTAGTGATCATTTCATCATTTACTGACACCAGACAATCACTAGGGATAGAATAGTCCGTACACAGGACAAAAAAATAAGAGATCAACTAGAAACTACATAAAAGAAAAACGGACGGGTAAAATAGGCACACAATTGTGACGGGACAGAGATAACACGTTGCAACAACGTATACTGAATGGCCTGGAAAATTCAAAAAATTTTCACTAAACCAGCACTTGATATATATAGTACCATTAAAGAGGTTAGATTAAACGAAGAACAGAACCCTGGATTGAGATAACAGAAGTATTAAAATATGAAATTTCAGAGAGCCAGCCTGCTAATAGATTTAAAGCAAACAGACAGAATATGCGCTTCACTAATGAATTCCAAAAGTGAGGAACATAGTACAGGAGTCTATAAAAGGAAAAGATGCAAAGCACTACTCTCAAAAATTAGATATAAGCATAACCCCAGAAAGGGCGACATGGCAACGAACTACACAGTATGGGGTATTAGCCATAACCTCAGATAGGTCTAACAACATAGTACTCACTATCGATAATGAGGTATGTGCCACTAAACATCTAATGGTGGGCAGATGCTTTAATTCATACTACACTTATGTTGCAGTCAACGACTATAATAAACTACCAACTGCATCAAATACCTTTTAACACAGACTCTGATAAGTTTCAAAACATACTAGACCAATAAAGGGGGTAACCCCAAACAGTTGTCAACTAGTAAGTGATATCTCATACTTATTCAAAAAGAACTAAGCTAATTAAACCCCAACTATAGCACGAGTCCTGATAACTTCCCGTACTAATTCCTAAAGAAGGTGCTCAAACTGTACAATCCCTTATTGCTCCACAAATATAAATCTATCAATTTCACCACTAAATAACGTACCGTAGGTTTCAAGTGAGGCCAGCAGTTACTCCTAACTTTTCATGAAAAATAGTAGTCTGATGTAACAACTATAGGGCACTGTTGAATACTCGAGTATAATATCTAAAATCTCCAAAGAGACGAGAGGCTGAAATTCTCAACGTAGTAAAAGTACCATTAATACAACATTCTCCATAGCTATCAATCGGAGCTTTAGTAGATCCTACTCAACCGACACGCTCTCCTTATTAAGTCAGCTATACCTAGAACTGAAATGTCAAAGGGGAGACCTCATACGTATGGAACCTTTAGACCCTGCAAAAGGCCTTCGATACTGTCAACCACAATAATATATGTAAAACACTTCAAGCTATCGGTATAGGTTCTGTAGACTTGTGTTTAGAGTCTACACTTAGCTAAAGAAGACAAATAGTCAAAATCAACAAAACAGATCAAACCCCTGCCGATAACATTTGAGTTCCCCAAGGTATATCTGGTCCCCTATTATTCTTAGTTATGTCAATGACCTCCCTATCATGGCAAGTCAAACTCCTACTGTTATCAGATGACATCTCTGTTATGTCTAGTAAAACCCCCACAAGGATATTGCAATGTTTTAACACTGTACTGGAGTCCTGCAGCAATGTTTAGTAGACAACAAATACTATCATTAGACACCAGGGCAAAATTCTGAAGCCATTCTCTTTGGAACGAAAACATAAAGCAGAGAAGGGTAAATAATTTTAATGTTCATGTAATGGGGACCCATCAACTTTGGTTTCAGCAGTAAAATATGTGGGAATCATCCCTTTGACCCATGCGATGTCCAGATGAATTTATAGGGAACAGTGTAGTAAAGAAAAAATCGAATTGCCAACTGAAAGATCCAGTAACGACAATCACAGTGATCTACCTACTAAGAGACGACTCGCAGACCCTATTTCTAGCCTTATATCAATGCTATATGATTAAAGCGCTTCTCTCTGGTACTACTGACCCTTAGACAAAAAAACTGAAAGGATAAACATGCAAATCACTCACAGAACAAAATCGGTAAATCATCCTGGGGCTGGACCTAAGAGAGACAAGGAGCCAGATTGAATAAGCAGCAAGATAGATATGCTGAATTTTGAAGACAGATTAAAAACAACTGAAATAAATCATTGTTTATAAAATTGCTCACAAACAATGTCCAGAATATCTGCTTGTCAATTATTGTCAAGGTTGGGAAACCAAATGCAATCAATTGTACTTAGGGATAGAGCACAACTATTGACTACCCACATCAGTGGACAAGGCTTCAAAACATACGCTTTTAATGTACATCAATAAAGTAATGTGGAACTAGACTGCCCGCACATTCAAATCCAGTCATAGCAATAACCAGATCAAGAAGAGTGCCAAAAGAGGTGTCAGATGAATTTAGCTACTAGAAAGTGGAGTTGAATGATTTTCCATTATTTTAGCTAATCATACGTGTATATTGTTACCTTATTCCTAGTAAAAGTAGACCCTCTATTATTTATTAGTCAATTAATACCCTCGTTATAGAGTAGCTTTTTTAGTATGATAAATAAGGATGTTGTTCTTCATTCTATATAATAATAAAAAAATAACCTTATATTATATAATAAGGTAAATGGACCCCAATGTGAAATAAGTCACTCTGTCTAGACAATTTGTGTTATCCCTTAGGGTTTCTCTACACATATGCGCTAGTATTGATAATTCCTGGAACGTATTTGTGTCTTCCTGATATAAACTTACGTTACTTACATTAGTCAAGTCTGCTTCTATTTCAGATTAATCTCTGATTTATAAAATGTACATTTAAAGGTGATGATGGTCCCGAATTGTTCATAATTTTGGTGAGTTGATTAGAACGGTAGTTTAGGTTAGGTAGGTTCTAGCTAGGTTAGGTTAGTTCGTTTAGGGTTATGTAAGGCAAGTAGGATAGGTTATGTTAGCTTTAGTAAGGCTAGTTTTCGTTACTTAGTTGCTTAGAGCCAGTTAGGTTATTAAAGTCCAAATATTGAACCATTCAGTGTAACGAGTATAATTTAACCTAACCCAACTCATCCTAACGAAAAAACCCAGCCAACCCTATACTCAGCCAACCTAGCCTCACTTAACCGATATTCACCACTGCAACCTTACATAGTCAAATGAAACCTCACCTGACATTGAATAACTCAAAAAAAGTTCTGGGAACAATCTACATAAAATATTACCTAATTCCATTGACATTGGCAGCTTATAAAAATACCACAACAAACACAATAGCAACAACAATTTTTTGTGTCCTGCAAATGTTATGATTCCAACTTCCTTTTATTTACAAAACAATAACAATGCCCATTATGTCCATTTATACTTGGCCTTGTGCTTATATTGAATCTTTGACAAAAAAAAAATGGCTAAATTTACGGTATATTTTCTAGTTTAGATGTAAAACAAAAACAAAGAATAAGGAAAGTATTAATGCAACTGGCAGACAAAATTTACTCATTGTTAATTTTATAATGTGGGGAGATACATATTGACAAAGTTAAAAAATAAGCATTTTTCTAGATATGTGAACAAGTACAAATCACCATGGTTTCATTATATGATTTCCTGAATAATCTGTGTTCAAATCCATTATGTGCAAGAAAGGTATAAAAAATACCGACAATATAAAGTTAATGACACATTGCAAACAATCTGGATATCTTTATTTGTAGACTTTCTCCAGCTCATGGCTTTATCAATACAGGATTCTAGGACAATAAAAGATGACAGTAGAACTAATATCAAAATATGAGAGGTAATCAGTCCCCTCGAGCCTTGATTAGTTGTTCACGAGCATCGTGGTGAGAGGAGAATCTGAGCAAAGGCAAGAAAGTCGTTTATATAGGCGTCATGGATAAACGTTCACACTACAATGGGAGTCCAGTCCCTGGACCAAATTATTACCTCTGTAATCTTTGACACCGCGCTTGGCCCACAGAAGGTGATGGGGTTGCATAAAAAACAATTAAACTAACTAACAAGCTTGAACACAACTCCAAGGCAGACCCCTCAAGGAAGGTCCTTGTTGTTGGTGAGGGCTCATTATGTTAGGAAATTGGACTCTGGCTCCATTCCCTATTTAAGCCAATGCCATCCACCATCCCCCCCCAGCGCTGTATAATCCACCAGAGTTTTTGCGCATTCCCTTGTTTTATAATAAGTAATAAATCCAAGGCTTTGTGACTGAGTACCTCATATATTTGGATTATAGTCGATACTTTCTTTACCAATGTATTCCTTGAATCTGATTGACTACAGCCGATTGGACGTTACCGTCTACAATAAAGAATCCAGATGTTGCAGTCAAGTGTCTTAACTTTCAAAGAGTCCCATCATATCTTTACTTAAGCGCTCCCTTGCTTGCGGTCTAATGTATGCTACCCAATTCTACTTGAAATTAGTCAAGATGAACATCAGAGGAATATGGAACATAATATAGAATATGCACTAAAAGAGCCAAAGGAAGAATAGAAAACTTGTTCCAATTGTGCAAGAATACAACTTGTAATGATTTCTGGAGGACTCCAATGAAAGGTCTTCCGCTTATCTGGATTGGCAGCAATTCCAATTACATCAAACAGCTGATACATCATTACAGTAGCAAAACCTGTCCTTCATCTAGTGAAGAAGTCTTGAGAAATGTTTGTGCGACTTTCTTTCTGTCACTTGCCAACACTTCATCCACAAAGTCCCAGTCCTTGAGACCTTGAAACAAGAAGCTCTAGCACTGCTTTGTCAAACGCATTGGCCCTATATCCTGGCTTATTGTGTATCACGATTTCGCTTGAGAGAGTCCCCGTGTTACAACCCGCCCAGCGGCGCACTTTCTGTGGACCACCCTCATGTGGAATACCGGGCCTGATCAACCAAGCTGTATACTGCTGGCTGCACGCAATTTTGCAAACGTACGAGCCACAGCCCGGTTGAGGTCGTTTCCGACTTTTATGCTTGTCCAGCCAGCCTTGAAGACAGCCAAAGTCTAAGAGTAATCCGCCCTTACGTATGCTGGAGAGCAGTTGAACATCTTTGAACCCTGACACTTATTGTGTTGTCTCTTAATCCGGTTACTGACACCCTGCTTTTTCATTGGGGGGATGTTATATTCTCCGATCGTTTGCTTTCTTTGTAGTGATTTTTCGAGCGTGCAAGTCGTGCTATCCTCAGCATTATTTCCAGGAGTAATAATCTGATAGCTCTCCCGCCTGCATTCCGAGTAGTACAGGATCAGGAACTTCAAGTGCATCCGAAGTAATTGAGGTTGTTTTATTCTCTGTTAACTGCATGTCCGTGAAGGTTCTCTGTACATTTTCTAGGTCATCATTTTTCACCTGGCCTTGAAAGTGCTGTTATTGTCGCAGCCATATTCCAGCCTAGATAGTACATCGACCTAAGATGTCATTCATCGTGGCTTGGCATGCCCTAGTTTTGGAAGTTCTCAATTATCCTTCCTGTCATTGTTATTCAGCAGACATTCATACATTTTTATGGTCCGTTGAAAGGTGAGATACTCCGACAAGACACTCCCAGTTTTTTGACGTTGGTGTTTCGCTCTATTTGTGGCCAGAATTTTTTTGTACCTGATGAAGATTTAATTTCCTCATGTGTTACCATATCAGATAATTGAAAATTTCGCATCGGTTGAAACTTCAAAATTTTTTCAGCATTCCCACGTGAAAGTTTTTGTGATGTCTGCCTAGGAGCCTTGCAGTGGTCTGCAAATGGAAAGACCTGTCATGCAGAATATCGGTGCATCTGCAAAGGAAGACACTGTGCTGTCGGACATCCTTGTCCATGTCAGCTTTGAGATGAGAAACAAGATGATGAAGCAGTAACTGTGGCCGGTGAACAGAGCGTTTTCACAAGTAGCCAGCCCCCTCGGGACTTTACTCTGTTGACTACTACTATTTGTGTTTCTGTTGGTGAGGAAATTATAGATCCATCTACCGCTAAACTTTTTCCTGTTATTCCTTTAGCACCACTTTTGTGCGCGCTATAAAGCCATGGTCACACTTGTCGAAGTGCTTTTGCAAATTCTTTTATATTACATCTGCATTTTCATTTCTTCCATGCAATCTAGGACTTGTCGTAGTGGATCCAGTATTGGACAGACGGAGCGACCTTGCAAAACCCATGTTCCCTGGGTTTTATGTACTGATGGGTAACTAATGGGGTTACGATCTTGCTTCTTAGGACCACTTTCAAGATTTGTATGTATGAATTTTGTAGCAGTCGTAACGTCTTTAAGTTCTTGCTATTGCTTTAATGCCACCCTTTGAGAGTTGTGCTGTCGATTTGTATTAGCAACTGTGGGACACCCAGAGTGTTTCATGCTCCCTCGCCATAGTGAGTTAAAAGCTTCTTGCAGTTCTTGAGGAAACACGGAGTTCCTTGAGACTGGCCCCTTGGCAGAGTGCATGGCCATTCATTTATCACCATGTTGTCGAAGTCATTTGGCTTCAGATAACATCAGATAGCTGTGTGTTTACCAAATTCTGTTGGCGGCTCGTCATAAAGAAATTCATTTAATTCTCGACTCGCATCTGGAGGTAGCGCTAGCTAAAAACAAGTCATACTGGACATTGAGTAGCTCACTCATTGTCCCTTGACTGCCCGAGGCACCCCCCATCTGTGTAGGACCCATCTTGGTTTAAGTTAGACCCGATGCCTGGATGTTGTTCTCTACTTTGATTGGCATAGAAAAGAAATACTTGGGTTTCTTTCAATTTCAATTAGCGTTTAGTTTCTTCCCACGATGCCTTAACTCCTATATGAGATTCCATTTAGCTTTATTCGAATGTTTGCTATTACTCTGACCAACAGCAGGTATGTGTAGCAGCATAGCTGCGGATTTTCAAGGATAGTGGTTGTGATAAGAAACACAGAGGCCCTTAATCTCTAGGCTTTATTGAACATAGAATCTTTCAAAGTACTTCTGCAACAACAAAAGTAAAATACTATACATCTAAATAATGGCTTCTACAGATGGTATGTCTTGCATAGTCAATAGAAAAGTGATAACTACAATGCCACATATTGTAAAACCACCATGTAATCTGCATCGTTATAAATGATAAAGTAAGGTAAAGAAATCAACACACCATATGTTGTTGCCATGAACGCACCAGCCAAACTGTTGTTGTTGGTAAGGGCGCCCTAGAGGTGTAGCAGTATTCTCCTCTGCTGCTTACCCCACAGACCAGTATCACGACAGATACTTCCTGGTCAAAGAAGGATGACCAGGTCCCTACTAACGAACTCACGTGGAAATGCTTTGAGAAGATACCAGAGCACGTAACGGAACATCACCAGTGCTCGTTGTCAGAGAAATAATTGAAGTTAATGTTGCAGTTTTAGAGGTTGGTGTTGTGAGTCAGACCAGTTCAGCTCCTCCCCCCCTTCTCTCGCTGGGGAAGGGGGAGGCGTGGAAGTAAACAGTGACCCTCTTCTATACGCCTTTATCACTCCTGCCGCGTCTCCCCCGCCTCACCCTCCCAACCCCACGCCACCACCCCATCTTAGAGGTACTACTCTTCCCCCTACCCACATGTCAGCGGATGGCACTGCAACTGATTGCGGCCTCACAGAACTCCACTACAAGATAGCATCGTGGAGTACGACTGCGAGGCAGACTGTCAGTGTGCCACAGCAGTGTTATCAGTTCTCAAGCGTTCAACTCCGTGCACTACGAGCTGGGATCCTTCAATCAACGTGCGTCCTCCAGTGACGCTGACATGTCCCATAGGTCAGCTGCCCATCGGGCTGCTAACGAAGTCAACTACGCGTCTGCTTGGTCCTCTTGGAGGGTCCGATTGGGCTCGTGCAAGCAGGCAGATCGCCTGGGCAACTTCAGCTGTTTGCAATGGTCTTCTGCGAGGAGAGACAGGCAACCTAGCAACATCCGTTTTGTTGGGGCAATGGATGAATATCCCTATGTTTAACTGCATCATTACTTCCTGTAATTTGTTCTATGATTGCTAATCATGTCATAACGTTAATCATTCATTACCTTTGAAAACTTGTTCATGATTGTGACCAGCTCTGACCTGGAATCTCATTACTGTGAGTAAAATTTCTCATAATGTGGTGTATATTCATTACCTTCAATTACATGTGTGACCACTCTAACCTGAGCTCATTACCTTTGTAACTTGCTCAGCTATCAAACTTGGATCCAGTTCCCCTGGCGCCAATTATGTACCTCTGTAATCTTTTGACTACCCCCACAGGATGGGTATGCGGGTGCATAAAAACATATTAAACTAAACTCTGACCATGTACCTCCCTACGTATTGCAGATATATTGCCTCTTTACCGCTCTTTTTCTTGCTCTCATTCTGTCGCCTTGTAAATGAGCGCCTGCTCTATCTATTTTATATACACTCCTTATTTTCCTTAAAGGAATTAGCGTGCAGACTCGAGTGCCACGATTAATCTGTTACTATGCAAAATGGGATCTGTTGTTGCTTATCCAATCTTCCCAGACTTATATCGATATAGGGGAACTGGTTTACTTGGTCTCACCTTTATGTCTTGTTATTGAAGTTGAAATTTAGTGAAGTCTCCTCGTGACTAATCTCATCATGTCTTTGTCTGGGGCACTGCGATACATTCTGAACCTCGATTAATGTTGTGATCTTGAGTATATTTTTTCTGATATGATGACATACGTATCAGATTCATATGTTAGTGAAGATAGAGGCCAGTGTATTCTCCAATCTAGTAGGCTCTATATTTGCTGGTTTAAGTTGATTTTGTTTCTGAGATTTTAAAAGCGCGTGTTGTGTGAGTTCCGTCAAGCTGCCTCCAGGTGTTTATTACTGCAACAACTTATATTTGCTATATTTTCCCATTTTAGGTTCCTAAGTTGAAATCCCCCAGACAAGATTTGGGCAGAGCGGAAGATTTCAGACAGTGGGTCAATTATTAAAACAGCTTTCCGAATTCTGGGGCTGCATCCGGAGGCTTGTAGACACCGACAATGACTAGTTTTGATTTCGATCTTTACTGCTCAAATCTTCCACTACATCATTTGAGCATTAAGAGCATTTCTGTGCAAATAGGTGACTGTGACTGTGCGACGATATACGAGGTCAACTCCCCTCCTTTTGCCTGTTCACTGTGTCACATCTGTATAGTGTAACCTGAGATCCATATTTCAGGTTGTCCAAGTGATCCTTTATTGAGGTCTCTGTGAAAGCTGCGAACATGCAGTTTGCCTCTGCCAGCAGTCCACAAAAAAAGGTATTTTGTTATCGTTTTCTGGCTTAGACCCTATATATTGTAAAGAAGAATGTCATCGGACTGGTGTATGAGTGGTACTGGGTGGGGATGTTTTTCCAGCGACAGTATCTGTATTTTGGTTTGGAGTGAGGCCATCGACTACATATCCCACGCCACTTTTCATATCCCGTGGCCTGTGCGATAGCTCCCCTTGCACACATACATCGAGGGGGCCCAGGTTCGATTCCCGTGTGTGTAAACATTTCGACACGTTTCCTTACACCTGTTTTTCCTGTTCACCCAACACAAATAGTACCTGTGTTAGTCGACTGTGTGTCGCATCCTGGGGACAAGATTAAGAGATCCCATGGAAATAAAGTTAGAGAACAGTGCTTCGATGACGCTCTGATTTTTCTTGGGTTATCCTGGGATGCTAACCCTCCCTAGGTTAAAAATCCGAACGAAATCATAATCTTATCCTTCCTGGCAACTATAAATCCCGTCCCCTCTTGAGTGGCCCTGGCTACTCAGTTTCCCATTGACCTGACGTAGCTCTTGCGCTACCATACCTCAGGTATTGGATAATGGGTGGCACGATAATCTAGCCACTTCGGTGGCAAAATCTATCAAATCAAACCAAGATCTCTGTATAAGGTCATTGAGATCTGTTTGGTTTGGATAGTAAGGACTCCTCCCAACACCTGCATCTGTAATATGTTCACTGTGCTCTTTATTTTCTGATCTGCTGCTTTCTTCTGACTGTTGACTTGTTTCTGGAGTGTAGGACTACACCTCCAGAAAGGTGAGAAAGACGCTTCTTTGTACTCTGGTCTCATGATTGGAATAAATTAGTGGATATATAAGCACACAGTGGGCTTCCTATGTACTGTTGAACTTTCTACCAACATTGTGAATCAACACATAAACTAAAGCGAGTTTAGATTCCACTTCTTTCTCCACAGTGAATTAAAAGTCAGTGCCTGACCAGCTACGCTGTGGTTCATACGTCGGGTTGCGTGCGGCCAACAGTAACAGCATGGTTGATCAGGCCCTGATCCACCATGAGGCCTGGTCACAGACCGTGTGGAAAAATTTTCTCCAGGAGGGGGGTATCAGCCCCCTTCAGCCCCTTTCAGCCCTGAGGTGCCCAGCCCTCTCAGAAAGGGCAAGCATCTTGTTTATTGCGACAGCAAGTAATTGATCGCAGATGCAGTACCAGTATGCGACGTGTGGTCAAGCAACCGAAGCTCCTTGCAGTCCAGTGTTGCAAAGTGTATTTTAATAAAAGACAGTCCATCTCTTACCTTGGCAGGACAATTAAGGAAAATCCTTCTCCCACTTTATTGCCATGGTAAAGATAGTGTACATTGTTGTCTATGCTTAAGACAGCAAGAATCAAACAATCTGTTTGCTTCATGGGAGAAAGTGGCAAAGGAAGCAAAAGTACTAGGTCAGCTTTTCCTTTATGTGCTGGGGCAGTGACCGTTGTAGGAGGCTGTGGCGTCTTCAGATTACTTTTGACTCTACTGAGAGTCACACTGACACCAGGATAACCAACAAAGAACACTGATCCGTGGGTTAGTGCGAACAAAGTGTCTCATAAAACACAATAAAACACTTACAGAGAGAAGTGTGATCAGCTTCTTTAGTTATAGATTGTGGAACAATAAAGACAAATCTTGTGGAACATAGTGTACCAGTGTGCGTATTCCTAGACTATGGAAGACGTGGACATTCAAGGACACTTCAGCTTCTATCAAGTCACCAATACCTGTCGAAGGTGTGAAGAACACCATAGCTCACGTTACAAGAGCAAGATGGGTTACGAATTTCTTGTAGTATGGGGGGACTGCGCAATTCTTGTGTCGCAAGGTGTTTGTAATCAACCTATAGTTGGCAGTGAGGTGCGGACTTTTGACTCCACACAAGTATGTAAGTCAGCCATTAGTGAATGAAATATGCTAACATAACACCCCCTAGGGGTAATTTATTGTTTACATAATATAGACTTTTTCAGCCCGTTAAGAAGTGGTAGACAACAATTCTAGACCTCATCTGCAGGGGCGGCTGTGTAGACGATTTGCTGTCTTTTATCAGCTAAGTGTTCACTATTTTTAAACTATAAACTTAGCTGTTAACCATTCTCAACAGACCGGGCCGCGGGGGCGTTGACCCCGAAACCTGTCCAGGTTATAGTCTGTATACCTTGTACTTATACTTGCAGAAATAAAGATTATTATTATTATTATTATTATTATTATTATTTATTATTATTATTATTATTTATTATTATTATTATTATATTATTATTATTATTATTATTATATTATTATAAACTTAATATGAGTGTAAATAACTTTTGGCATAAGTAGTAGCCCTCCACCACTTATACAACACCCATCAGGCAACACAACCTTATAATTTACGTAATGTAATATTTTATGTTGGAAATACATATCTCCTAGGAGACTGTACTTAGCCACTATTTGTTTTAGTATACATTAATACATAAACAAATGTGGTTCATACACTGTTTTTGCTGTATTAAATAAACGTTTAGTTACTCGTAAGGTGCACTTGGTGCAGTGACCTGGCAACACTGTCTCAGCCACAACAACAACAATCTTCCTCAAAAATACAACAAATTTGATCAATTTTCCTCATTATATGAAGATTTTTTGTGAATTATCTTAAGAAGGTCATTGTGTAGGGTAAGTGGTAGTGCAGATATATTACTTTTTATTAATAAATTATGATAATGTGGTCAGTAACGGCGGAAATAATATTGTTCTCGCCATGTTGGTGCTAATATGACAATTTTATTTGGATTTTTAACCCTGGAGGGTCAGCCACCCAGAATAACCTGAGGAAGTGAGTGTGTTATCAAGGGTCTGTCTGGCTTATTTCCATTGTGGTCTTTAATCTTATTTCCCAGGATTATTATTATTATTATAATTAGGGGAAGCGCTAAACCGGAGGATTATACAGCGCCCGGGGGGGGGGGATGGAAGGCATTTAATTCGGGGAACTGGAGCACAGATCTAATTCCCTAAATCAAGAGCCCTCACCAACATCAAGGAACCTTCCTTGAGGGGCTTATTACCAGGAGCCCCTCAGGGTAGGTCCTTGATGCTGGTGAGGGGCTCTTGATCTTGGGAATTGGATCTGTGTTCCAGTTCCATGAATTGAGTCTGAATACCTTCCCCCCCCACAGGAGCTGTATAATCCCTACGGGTTTAGTGGTCCCCCATGATTATAATGTTTCCCAGGATGCCACCCACACCTGTATTATGTACCTGAATAATAACTTACCAGTCACCTAACACCCGGGTACCTACTTACTAGGTGGACAGGACAGTGTAAGTGCTTGTGTAAGTGTATTTTTGTAAGTGCTTATGTAAGTGTATTTTTGTAAGTGCTTGTGTAAGTGTATTTTTGTAAGTGCTTTTGTAAGTGTATTTTTGTAAGTGCTTGTGTAAGTGTATTTTTGTAAGTGCTTTTGTAAGTGTATTTTTGTAAGTGCTTTTGTAAGTGTATTTTGTAAGTGCTTGTGTAAGTGTATTTTTGTAAGTGCTTTTGTAAGTGTATTTTTGTAAGTGCTTTTGTAAGTGTATTTTTTGTAAGTGCTTGTGTAAGTGTATTTTTGTAAGTACTTATGTAAGTATTTTTGTAAGTGCTTGTGTAAGTGTATTTTTGTAAGTGCTTTTGTAAGTGTATTTTTGTAAGTGCTTTTTTAAGTATATTTTTGTAAGTGCTTGTGTAAGTGTATTTTTGTAAGTGCTTGTGTAAGTGTATTTTTGTAAGTACTTTTGTAAGTGTATTTTTGTAAGTGCTTTTGTAAGTGTATTTTTGTAAGTGCTTGTGTAAGTGTATTTTTGTAAGTGTATTTTTGTACCTGAATAAAAACTTACCAGTTACCTAACACCCGGGTACCTACTTACTAGGTGGACAGGACAGTGTAAGTGCTTGTGTAAGTGTATTTTTGTAAGTGCTTGTGTAAGTGTATTTTTGTAAGTGCTTGTGTAAGTGTATTTTTGTAAGTGCTTGTGTATGTGTATTTATGTACCTGAATAAAAACTTACCAGTTACCTAACACCCGGGTACCTACTTACTAGTGGACAGGGCAGTGTAAGTGCTTGTGTAAGTGTATTTTTGTAAGTGCTTGTGTAAGTGTATTTTTGTAAGTGCTTGTGTAAGTGTAATTTTTGTAAGTGCTTGTGTAAGTGTATTTCTGTAAGTGCTTGTGTAAGTGTATTTTTGTAAGTGCTTGTGTAAGTGTATTTTTGTAAGTGCTTGTGTAAGTGTATTTTTGGGGGCCTGAAACAGACTAATCTAATTTCATTATTCCTGAAGAGAAGAAATTCATTCGGTAACAGGACTTGAACAGCTGTCTGGAACGAAGAAAGTTTGAAACTCGAGGGTCCACTGTATACAGTGGACCCCCGCCTTACGATATCATTTCATTCCAGAAGTATGTTCAGGTGTCATTACTGAACGAATTTGTTCTCATAAGGAATATTGTGAATTAGATTAGTCCATTTCAGACCCCAAACATACACGTACAAACGCACTTACATAAATACACTTACATAATTGGAGCATTGGGAGCTGATCGTAAAGCGGGGGTCCACTGTATTGTACATTGTAGTATCAGATCATTGTACATGTTAAAATGTACAAGCAATCACTACTCCTCCCTTTCTGTAGCTACATTCATTAGGTTCCTTCTGGTTCTCCTCTTGAACTGGTTCATGCTATGATTGGCATTCTTTTATTGCTGTACAATAAAATGTTTGTGAAGCCTGACCACTGACTGTAGGTACTGCAAAGTTGTTCTGTCTTCTCCTAGTACTACAATAGCTGTGATTTCCAGCCTGGACAAAATTGGCAGTAAGATATTGGGGACACTGGTTGTGAGCAATTTTATAAAAGGTAATTTAGCTTTAGTTGTTTTACTGTCTTCAACGTTCATCATTTCCAGTTGTTGTAATTCATTCAGGCCTACATGTTCTCTTGGACTCAAGTCCAAGATGAATCACATTATTTTGTTCTGGGTGATTTGTACATTTCAGTTTTTTTCTTAAGACAGAGTACCGTGAAGAGCAAGCGTAATTTATATGGCATTGTATAAGAGCTAGACATAGGTTCCTGTGAGCCTCAGTAGGTAGACACTGTGCCTGTCTATAGAGGAGCATTAGTCTGGCATTTGCTTTCTTTACTACATCGTTCGCTATTAGTGTTCCTGACACGCTTGGTTCAAAGGGGATTCCCAGATATTTCACTGAATTTACAGAAATGGTGGGTTCCCCATTACATTGAATATTTTTAATTACCCTTTTTATTTTATGTTTTGTGCCATAGAGTATGGCTTTGGTTTTCCTGAAGTGTAATAATAATTTGTTGTCTATTAACCATTTGCTACAGGACTCTAGTTCTAGTGGTAGTACATTTGCAATGTCTTGTGGGTTTTTACCAGATGCTAACAGAGCACTAACATTTCCTCTGTTCATTAGTTACATTTTCAGGCTTTACAAATGAATTCCATTTTGATTTTTAATTCACATAATGAATTTTTATTCAAACCAAAAAATAGATTTACCTTCATACAATATTGTAATAATTGTACAAATAATATCAGCACATTTGTGAATGTATATTATATCCAACAGCTGGCATGTATTAGACATGTGAGGTCATTTGTTAACTCTTGAACATCGACCAAAATTTAACATTTCCGTTATTTTGAGCTCAGTTTCAAGCCATTTTCAGTACTAAAACCAATCAAAATCATCTCTATTTCTGTAATATATCTTCCATTCTATCAAATGTGACCAAGAAATTGCAAATACAACTATAAGAAAACACATGAAAGAACACTGCAAGTTGCTGTTTTAATTGAAAATTACGGTTTCGTTTTTTTCTCTCATGCACTGTGTGCTGCATGATTTGTTTTATGTGGTGCACACATACCACATAGATGTATTCTCTCATATCTTGGCCCAAATTTACCGTTCACAGCTTATCAGAGTGAGCTGAGCTCATGGCTTAGATCTATGGTTTGGACCCTCAACGTAAAGCTGTAGATCTATGGCACGGACCCTGAACGGGTTAAATATCATGTACATATATTATATAGGTTTGGTAGCTGACATTTAAAGCACTCCTGAGCGATTGATATTATTAATTATTATTATTATTATTACCATTGGCATAGCCGGGTCGCTATATGGAGAAGACCCGGGCCGGAAGTACCGGCGAACCTCTAATGAATGAACCATTGGCATACTTTGTTCACTGAGTTTAATCATTTCTTAGATGCCATGAGAAATGCCAAGAATGTAAACACAGACGAACACACCAGCTAACCCCTTTACAGTGAACCTCTTTTGTATTTCTTCCATTTTCCTCTTGATTTTCCTCTTCCAAATGCTGCTACACTTCTAACTTTATCTTGTACTATGGGGTGCACAATAAGGTACAAATTTGTACAAGTATGTATGCATTCTTGGAAACTGAAAGCATTAGAGAGCCCGTCGTAACTCCGAGTTGCCGGTAAACGAGTATGTCGCTAAGTGAGGAGGGACTGTATATTGTGGTTGACCATGTCAAAGGCCTTTTGCAAGTCTAAGGATACCATGCCTATGAAATTCCCTTGCAACATTTCAGTTCTCAGATAGTCCATCAATTTAATGTGGGAGGAGTCTGTCAAATAAGATCTAAAACCTGACTGGTAACTCTGGGGAATGTTTTTGTCATTAACCCCGAAATGGTCCAAACGTATATGTTCACTCGCGTAGCGCCCCAAATTTCTTGAGAAAAAAAAAAAAATTAATGCGAAAAAAGAGCATATGGTACCCAGGCATCCCCAATTATTTTAATATGGTGCACAGTGAGTGCGCACACGCTTTCTCTCATGTCTAGGTGACTCAGGCTTATCATGGCAGTGTTGAATGAATGACAAAGAAAACGTATATATATGTTTGGGGCGCTACGCACGTGAACGTATATATACGTTTGTACCGTTTAAGGGTTAAGATACTTAACTACATGAAAATATACCACCTTCTCTAGAATTTTGGATATCACACTGAGTATACTAACAGGCCTTTAGTGGCTGACATCAGATCTACTATTTTTCTTGAAGGCAGGAGTAACCCTGGCCTCCTTGAATCCCTCTGGAACAGTATTTGTGGTGACGGACAAATTTATTATGTGAGCAATGGGGAGTGGCAGTTCTCTGGGATGTTATCTGAACTGGTGTACTAGTTGGGTTTAATTTACTTAATTCTTTACGTACAGAGTCGTGGCATACACCTACTGTTGTAGTATGTTTTAAACTTAGCAGTGTCTGTGTTAATGGTATTTGATGCAGCTGGTAGTTTACTTACTAGTGGTGATGTGACAGATGTGTAGTATGAATTTAAAAAATCTGCCACTTAAGTTGTTTTGTGGCATACCTCTTTATTAATATTTAGTACTGTGTTAGATCTATCTACTGGTTTATAGCTGTACCCCAACTGTTTTAGTTGTTGCCAGAGCTTTCTGGGGTTATTCTTATACTCTTCGATTTTTGAGCAATAGTGTCTCGCCTTTGCTCCTTTTATAAGCCTCTGCACTCTGTTCCTCACCCTTTGGAATTCATTTAGCACTGCAATATCTTGTCTGTTTGCCTTGAATATTTTTAGCAACTCTTATTTGTCAGGAATGTTAATGAAGTCGAAATTTGTATTCATGTATGTTACACAAAATTGGATTGTACAGTTGAATTATGTGGTAACCTTTACGCGAGTTTACCTAGGATAACCCAGTAAAGTCAAGCTTATTTCCACTTGTTACATTATAGTGTCTGTGGCCTGTGGCCCATGGCCTGGTGCCCGTGGCCTGGTGCCCGTGGCCTGGTCAGCAAAGCTCTCTCACTCTGAGTGTCCGGGTTCAGTCCCCAGCAAGGGTAGAAACATTGGGCGTGTTTCCTTACACCTGTTGTCCCTGTTCACCTAGCAAGCAAGTAGGCACCTGGGAGTTACGTGACTGGTGTGGGTGGCATCCTGGGGGACAAGATTGAATGACCACAGTGGACATAAGACAGACAATCCCTTGATGATTCACTGACTTTTTTGGGTTTTCCTGGGTGGCTAACCCTCCAGGGATAAAAATTCAAATAAAATCTTATCTGTACTTAACAGTTATCTATTACTGGTAACAATAAATAGTAATATAAAATTAAAGAACTTAGTAGACATTCTGGTGAGCATCTCTCTCTAGATGTGTATGCACTGAGACTAACGGTATACATACATGTGGAGGTGTTCATTACTCAGTATCTTTAACCTTTTCAGGGTCCAAGGCCAAAATCTGAAGGGGTGCCCCAGTGTCCAAGAAATTTGGAAAAAAAAATAATAATTTTTTTCTTGCAGAATTAAAGATAATTTTGTGAAGGTAATAAAACAAACAAAAAATTTCTGATCAATACTTACCGAGATAAAGTGGCGGGAAGTTGACCCAAAATGACTGGGTGGCAGCAACATCAGCAACTTCCACAAAATCGCATTTTTTTATTTTACGTTTTTTATACTTTTTTCTTTTCTAATTTTTTTCTTTTTCTAATAACATTTGTGGTCTGTGAGACCAATATAATGTATATTGTATAAGTGTACACTCATTGTATTCAATACAATAACTGCACTAATTTGTTTGTCATTATATTGCTTACAAAACTTGTTTACAAGTTTATTGTAAACAAAATGATGAAAATATTAGTGCGGTTATTGTGTTGAATACAACGGTACCATATAGTACTATATGGTACAATGCTGCCATAGGGTGCAATGGTACCATATGGTAGAATATGGTACAATGGCACCATTTGGTACAATGGTACCATATTGATACAATGGTACCATATGGTGCATGTGAAAATTTGTGTGGACTGCCTCCAAGTGAATCGCCTACCCTGGCAAACTCTGTTGACACCGAGCTCTGAGGTGGGTACCTCAGCCTCACAAGTGGCTTATAGGACAGATTTTCACAAATGATTGGTATTGCAAGAAACCTCGCCTGCATGCACGTATAAAGGACTAACTTACTTGGTGTTGCAGCATATATCCTGATCTTCACTTCCCTAAGCTAGCCTTAGCCCCTTTGGACTCCCCCTCAGAAACCACGTGCAACCGGGAGCATTAATTCCTGCAATATTCAATCGTAATTAGTGTCCTGCCTGCACCTCAGAAATTCCTATATCCAAGAGGGTATGTATCCCCTAGTACAACTATGCAGACTCAGACACTAGCTTAAGATGGCTCTGAGACACTGGTACTTACTGGGCATGCTCTCTCTGTTGCACACCGGGCCCACAGTTAAAACTCACTCACGATCTCCCAAGACACTGGCCAGAACCCACGGGAAAAAGTGAAGATCTTGTCTTACTGTATGGGCTGATGGAGGAGGTCATCTACGGTACATCGAGGTGCCTCTACCAGATTTCCCCAGGTCTCAGATGTGAAGACACGTGGGGGCACCGTCTGCTGATCACGGCACGTCTTGTCAGTTGGTGTCTGTCGTAAGAAGAACGAGCTGGTCCCTCTTCCAGACCCTCGTCTCTTCGTTCAAACTAGGGCTGCCAGTTCTCCCTAGCTAACTTACCCTAGTGTTTGCCTATATTATCGGCCTATTACTACCTATGTTAAGGTCTTAGGTCTACACTATTATTATCTACAGATGCCTCAATAATCCTAATATTAATATACTATCAGTAAAACTACCTACTCCTTCCCTGAAGAGTAAATCTATAAATTAAATAAGCTTACCAAGAACCGCCAACCAGAGAATGCTTTGTTTGGGAGGGTTTAAGGGCCGCCCGGCTCAGCCGACCCAACGGCCATGCTGGATCTGAGCTGTGGAACTATTTGGACCAAATAAATTTCCACATCCTCCCGCCGGCAAAGGTAGGCGCTAAGTCTAAATCAAGTTCACCCTCCGCGAGCCCCCACGGCGGACCCTGGACACGAGTGCCGTCCGGCCACTCTCGTCGAGCAGACTCCGGTCTGACTTCAACCGTCCAGTTTCCCCTGTGTGGACCTCTGGGGGTGTAAACTTGTTGGTTCCGGTGGTCTTAGCACTCTTTGCTTTAACTTTAACGTAGTTCGTATGTCTAGCCTTGATTGAGTGGCTACGTACTTTCCCACCCAGTGGCCCACATGCCCTGGTAGCTTTTCCTCCCACTGTTACGAGGTTCCCTGGATTTAAAGGCAATCTATCTCCCTCTTTACGTACCCTGTAAAAGTGTTTTCCCAAGGTGGCCGAGTGTTCGTCACTCCCTGCCTGGTTCAGCTTCCCTGGCGGTTCATAGTGTATACTGGTATTCATTATCACTACTCCCCCAGCTATCATGGGGACAGTTTCTCCTCTATCTGGCGTGGCAGGGAATTCAGGTGGAATCCTACCGCCTATGATGTATCCTACTGGGGATCTGTATACCCAATTCCTTCCTTAAATGTCCGTCGTGTAGACAGGAAGTCATCTATATGATTGGCTCCCACCGGGATACCTACATTTCTGACTGTGTCAGTGGTAATTCCCTGGTCTGCCAGCTTCACGTCAAGGTCTTTCAATCGCTTAGCTGCTGCAGCAAGACCTCTCGCTGTAATTGCCCTGGGTAATGTCTCTACCACCAAGGCTGTAATATCTCTGCGATGTCCACCTAATTTGACTGTGACATCCACCACATCATAAGATTTGGGTGGGACCTGACTTACAGCCCCTCCCAACATCATACTAACTTTCTTTGTGGCCTTCAAATTTAATTTAGCCACCAACTTCTTTGTTATCAAGGATACTTGTGCTCCTGGGTCAAAGAATAATCAGGTTGTTTCGGACCTGTGCCCATTCACAACCTTTGCCATGACTGTAGGTAGGGCAGCACCTCCGTGATTCTCACTCGGATTAGAGACTTCACTCCCACTAATCACGCTGGCTACCATTTCAGGCTCGGACTCACTTTCTATTTCTACCTGAGAGATATCCCTACTAGCTTGGGGTTCCCTTAAATTATTGGGACATAGCGCAGTATGGTGCTTACCTTTGCAACAGACTCGACACTCACTGAGCTGGGTGCCACATTCTCTCGCAAAGTGTTCCCCACAACACTTGAAGCAGAGTCTCAACTCCCTTAGTCTCTGTTGCCTACTGCTCAGTGTTATATACTCCGAGCAACTCGTGCTAGAGTGTTTGCCTTCGCAGACCACACATATTCTGGCATGAGTGCCTCTGAGGTTCTGCTTAGAGGTTCTTACCTTAGACACCTCTTTACCATAGTACACTCCAACGTTAGTCGTACGAGCTTTAGACTGATCTCTTGAGATCTTTGAGTGACTGTCTGGGTTTTTATGTGGCGATGGTGGTGACTCTTCTCTCACACCTATACTCAAATGAGAAACGAGATCTCCCAACCCCTCAACGATTTGTTTTATCGTGAACCTATTCGTCTGATATTTTAAGTGTAACTCATGCACTGTCATGCTAGCCAGTTTCCTCTGAATCACCTGACTGATGAACCATTCTGACTTACCCCAATCATGTAAATCTTTAAGACTATTCGTCAAACTCATAACTTCGATTCGGAACTTCTCTAGGCTCTGACAGTCATGACGACAAGCCTCTAGATCCAACAGCCGATAAAGTATAGCTACCTTTATCTCCTCAGTGTTGCCAAACGTGTCCTTTAATTGGTCTTTGGCATGTTGGTAATTGGTGTCGGTGGTTTGGTAATGCCAGACCAAGTCCAAGGCTTTACCCTTGAGCTGTGAACGTAAATATTGTAACTTGACGGCATCTGACAAATCATCTCTGTCATCTATCTGGGCTTTAAACTGATCCCAGAAAGCAATGTACTCTGTTAAGGTTCCGTCAAACATTGGTAAATTCAACTGGGGTAATCTGGGCAACACATTAACAGGCGTGCTGTTGTTCGTGTTCCTTGAAACATTTGCTGCCCCTGCTGTACCGGCCTTCAAAGTCTTTATTAACTGCCTGCAGAGTCTCAACTCTGCTTTACACTCTGCCCTTCGTTCGTCATAGTCCGTCCGTGCTACTTCGACTGTAAATTCAGCCTCACCTGTAGTATAGGCCTCTGTCTCATAAAGGATAAATGATCTCTCAAAGGCCTCCAGTCTTTGCTCCAAAGGTTTCAGGCAACTCTCTAGTTCCTCCCAGTCTACATCCTGATCTTGCCTGACCATACGACACTCCTCTCATGCTTTGCTCAGGCGTCCCTTATAGGCTCCCATAGACCGCTTTAATTGACTTAGCACTGGGGACAGCTGGTACTGCATCTTCACCTACCATAGTTGCGGTTTAGTTAAGATCACGGTACTAATTTGTACTTCAATTAGCCCACCTCACAGCACGAACGGTATTAGGCAAGAATGAACGAGTCTCAAGGCTTCTCAACAAGCTTAACAATTCCCTTTGTTATATTGACTCTACTATGAATCAAAAATGTACACTGTTAGCTCTCAAATCCCAATCAAAGATGTGTATCGATGTGAAAGCTTAACCTAGCACTTAACTGTACAATGCCAGCAATAATTACAGAACTTAACCTAGTCTCAGGTACAATTCACAAATCCCACATTAACATGAATCGAAGACAATGAAAATCACAATAAAAGTGCAGTATACAAATTAAAATCACTTGGTTAACACAAGTAAATTCAACAATTCAACTTGTGAAACAGTAAATAAATAATGTATGTAAACAGCTTGGCCTGTGCCCAGCTTACTCTGTCTAGCGTGGATGGTTGGATAAGGTAAATCCTAACCTAGCTAGTGTGCTATAACTTAAACCTGGCTTTATAACTCCCTGTAAATAATAACTAGGTTAAATCTGTCCTAGCTACTATAACCTTTGTAAAAATTTGCACAAGCCTAGCCTAACTGTGGCTACCTTGCAAATCCACTGTAAGTAATCAACACACAAGTCTCCTACTCTGGATTACTTGTAATCACTGTAAATAATTAAATTCACAAGCTTCTCTAGCCTACCTGGCCTGCCTGTAAATTACTGCAAATAACTTCTGTGTATAGTCAGCTTGGCCTAGCCTCTGTGTAACTTTGACCTAGGTGTGCTAACTTAACCTAACTTTTTTAAACTGGTTCCTAACTGTGGCCTAGCTATGATAGCTTAACCTAACTCTGTTAAACTGGTTCCTAACTGTGGCCTAGGTATGATAGCTTAACCTAACTCTGTTAAACTGGTTCCTAACTGTGGCCTAGCTATGATAGCTTAACCTAGCTATTCCACATCACGGTTTTCGAAGGACCACTTTTGTGAAATTTGTGTGGACTGCTCCAAGTGAGTCGCCTACCCTAGCAAAACTCTGTTGACACCGAGCTCTGAGGTGGGTACCTCAGCCTCACAAGTGGCTTATAGGACAGATTTTCACAAATGATTGGTATTGCAAGAAACCTTGCCGCATGCACGTATAAAGGACTAACTTACTTGGTGTTGCAGCATACATCCTGATCTTCACTTCCCTAAGCTAGCCTTAGCCCCTTTGGACTCCCCCTCAGAAACCACGTGCAACCGGGAGCATTAATTCCTGCAATGTTCAATCGTAATTAGTGTCCTGCCTGCACCTCAGAAATTCCTATATCCAAGAGGGTATGTATCCCCTAGTACAACTATGCAGACTCAGACACTAGCTTCAGACGGCTCTGAGACACTGGTACTTACTGGGCATGCTCTCTCTGTTGCACACCGGGCCCACAGTTAAAACTCACTCACGATCTCCCAAGACACTGGCCAGAACCCACGGGAAAAAGTGAAGATCTTGTCTTACTGTATGGGCTGATGGAGGAGGTCATCTACGGTACATCGAGGTGCCTCTACCAGATTTCCCCAGGTCTCAGATGTGAAGACACGTGGGGGTGCCGTCTGCTGATCACGGCACGTCTTGTCCAGTTGGTGTCTGTCGTAAGAAGAACGAGCTGGTCCCTCTTCCAGACCCTCGTCTCTTCGTTCAAACTAGGGCTGCCAGTTCTCCCTAGCTAACTTACCCTAGTGTTTGCCTACATTATCGGCCTATTACTACCTATGTTAAGGTCTTAGGTCTACACTATTATTATCTACAGATACCTCAATAATCCTAATATTAATATACTATCAGTAAAACTACCTACTCCTTCCCTGAAGAGTAAATCTATAAATCAAATAAGCTTACCAACAACCGCCAACCAGAGAATGCTTTGTTTGGGAGGGTTTAAGGGCCGCCCGGCTCAGCCGACCCAACGGCCATGCTGGATCTGAGCTGTGGAACTATTTGGACCAAATAAATTTCCACAGTGCAATTGTACCTTATGGTACCATGGTACGATATGGTGCAATGGTACCTTATGGTGCCATATGGTGCAATGGTACCATATGGCACTGTTGTATTCAACACAATAAACACACTAATATTTTCATCATTATTTCGTTTACAATAATTGTTTACAACAAAAAATATGCAAAAATGTTGTATATTGGTAATGTTCTATTATATACAGTGGACCCCCGCATAGCGAACGCCTTGCATAGCGAACAATCCGCATAACGAACGCTTTGTTCGCTAAAATTTTGCCCCGCATAGTGGACAAAAACCCGCTCAGCGACCTTCGTCCGAGACGCGTCCAATGTGCGCCCTCAGCCAGCCTCACATGTGCCGCCCGTCCCGTTGTTTACCAGCTAGCCTCCGCGGTAACATTCAAGCATACACTCGGAATATTTCGTATTATTACAGTGTTTTCGGTTTCTGTTTGTGGAAAATAAGTGACCATGGGCCCAAGAAAGCTTCTAGTGCCAACCCTACACCTCAAAGGGTAAGAATACCATTGAAATGAAGAAAGAGATCATTGATAAGTAGAAAGTGGAGTACGTATCACCGACCTGGTCAGGTTGTACAAGAAACCAAAATCAACCATCGCTTCTATTGTGGGCAAGAAAACGGCAATCAAGGAAGCTGTTGTTGCCAAAGGTTTAACTGTGTTTTCGAAACAAAGATCGCAAGTGATGGAAGATGTTGAGAGACTCTTATTGGTGTGGATAAATGAAAAACAGCTAGCAGGAGATAGCGTCTCTCAAGCGATCATATGTGAAAAGGCTAGGAAGTTGCATGACGATTTAATTAAAAAAATGCCTGCAACTAGTGATGATGTGAGTGAATTTAAGGCCAGCAAAGGTTGGTTTGAGAGATTTAAGAAGCGTAGTGGCATCCATAGTGTGATACGGCATGGTGAGGCTGCCAGTTCGGACCACAAAGCGGTTGAAAAATATGTGCATGAATTCAAGGAGTACATAGAAACTGAAGGACTGGAACCTGAACAAGTGTTTAATTGTGATGAAAACAGGCCTGTTCTGGAAGAAAATGCCAAGCAGGACCTACATTACTCAGGAGGAAAAGGCACTCCCAGGACATAAGCCTATGAAAGACAGGCTTACTTTGTTGATGTGTGCCAATGCTAGTGGTGATTGCAAAGTTAAGCCTTTATTAGTGTATCACTCTGAAACTCCCAGAGCGTTCAGGCAAAAGAATGTCCTCAAGGATAATTTGTGTGTGCTGTGGAGGGCAAACAGTAAGGCATGGGTCACTAGGGAATTTTTCTATAACTGGTTACACCATGCATTTGCCCCCAATGTGAAAGATTACCTAACTGAAAAGAAATTAGACCTTAAGTGCCTCCTGGTGTTAGACAATGCCCCTGGTCATCCTACAGACGTGGCAGAGGCGACTTTATGGGGACATGAGCTTCATTAAGGTGAAGTTTTTGCCTCCTAATACCACTCCTCTCCTGCAGCCCATGGACCAGCAGGTCATTTCCAACTTCAAGAAACTGTACACAAAAGCTCTGTTTCAAAAGTGCTTTGAAGTGACCACAGACACTGGATTGACTCTAAAGAGTTTTGGAAGGATCACTTTAATATCCTCAGTTGTGTAAACCTTATAGGTAAGGCTTGGGAGGGAGTGACTAAGAGAACCTTGAACTCTGCTTGGAAGAAACTGTGGCCAGAATGTGTAGACAAAAGGGATTTTGAAGGGTTTGAGGCTAACCCTGAGAGGGAGTAGTATACCAGTTGAGAATCAATTGTGGAATTGGGGAAGTCCTTGGGGTTGGAGGTTAGTGGGGAGGATGTGGAAGAGTTGGTGGAGGAGGACAATGAAGAACTAACCACTGATGAGCTGATAGATCAACTTCAAGAGCAAGAGGCCAGACCTGGGGAAATGGTTCAAAGGAGGGGAGAGAGAAATTGAAGGAATTGCCTACTTCAAAGATTAAGGAAATGTGTGCAAAATGGCTTGAAGTGCAAACTTTTTTGATGAAAATCACCCTCACACAGCTATTGCAAGCCGTGCTGGTGACTGTTACAATGACACTGTTGTGAACCACTTTAGACAAATCATAAGGAACGAGAGGTACAGGCCACTATGGACAGATATGTTGTGCGAAAGAAGTCCAGTGACTCTGAAGCTGGTCCTAGTGGCATTAAAAGAAGAAGGGAAGTAACCCCAGAAAAGGACTTGCTACCTCAAGTCCTAATGGAAGGGGATTCCCCTTCTAAACACTAACACTCTCTCTCCCCTCCTCCCATCCCATCAATCATCACCAGATCTTCAATAAAAGTAAGTGTCATGTAATTGTGCATGCCTTTTTCAGTTTGTGTGTACTAAAATTAACATTTTTTTTGTGGTAAAAAAAAATTTTTTTCATACTTTTGGGTGTCTTGCACGGATTAATTTTATTTCCATTATTTCTTATGGGGAAAATTAATTCGCATAGCGAACATTTCGCATAACGACCAGCCCTCTTGCACGGATTAAGTTCGCTATGCGGGGGTCCACTGTATTTACAAATGTACAGCCACTCGACATGTTCCTTGAGGTGGATGACGAAGCACTTTGTCTTGGAAACTGCCGAGTCAGTAGCTAGCTTGCATCGTCACTCAGTCTTGCCTGGTGGCAGCACCATCTGTAACTGACCATATGGTACATGGTATCATATGTTACAGGGTACCATATGGTACATTGTACTGTATGGTATAGGGTACCATACAGTACAGGATACCATATGGTGCAGGGTACCATATGGTGCAGGGTACCATATGGTGCAGTGTACCATATTGTGCAGGGTACCATATGGTGCAGGGTACCATATGGTACAGGTCACCATGTGGTACAGATACAGGGATCCCTATGGAAATAAGTCACCCTGACTTTTTTGGGTTATCCTAGGATTTTATGCATATGCTGCCATGTATGATAATCTATGTAATTGTATTTGTGTACACCTGAATAAACTTACTCAAGCACATTTGGCATCGTAAGTTTATTTAGGTATACATAAACAAAGTTACATAGATTATCATACATAGCAGCATATGTTTGGAGAATCTACGATAACCAAAAAAAGTCAGACTTATTTCCATTAGGGTCCCTGTACCATATGGTACAATGTACCGTATGGTATAATGTACTATATGGTACATTGTACTATATGGTACATTGTACTATATGGTACATTGTACTATATGGTACCATTGTACTATATGGTACCATTGTACTATATGGTACCATTGTACTATATGGTACCATTGTACTATATGGTACCATTGTACTATATGGTACCATTGTACCATATGGTATTGTACCATATGGTATTATACCATATGGTACAATGGTACCATATGGTTCAAAACCATAGAATTCTCTTCAGATCCACTTCCATCAGTCTTAGAACTGTAAGTTGTGAAGAGGAGAGTCAGAATTCGCCAGGAGAGTGAGTGGGGAGTGAGAGCTTCCTTGCCGCCAGGCATGATGAACAAAGCACCTATGCAGCGTTCCCACAATGCCATGCAGACGTCCAGATTTTTTCTATAGTGCGCACACTGACCACCCAGACCCATTCTCTCAGATGTAGGCCTACCAGCCTTCTTGCGCTAATTTTGAGGCCACTAGAATTTTGGCGTAGATCTACGGTTTGGACCCTCAACATAAAGCCATAGATCTATGGCACGGACCCTGAAGGGGTTAATGCAGCCTTCTGGGAATTCCCAAGAACCGTAGCTTTATTTTAAAGTTATATGACAGATTTTTATTATTAATTAGCTGAGATAACTGGCCCTTGATCAATATTGACAAAATTCCATAGGCCTGACTCGGCACTATTTCTTGATTGAAATAGTTCAGCACTGATGTGGTTTGCAGGAACATGGTTATTCCAGATATTCTCTAGGAACACCATCCATTATTATGACGTATCCATCAAAATAATGCAATAATAAGGCCGGCAGACTGAAGGACATGGCAGTGATGGGTAACTGGTCGCTGGTCTGCCTCACCACCAACAATACTGACCCATGTGATACCACCACTGTCATCACTTCCTCCTTCAATATTTCTTATTTTAGGTTAGGCGACGTTGGGTTGAGTTAGGTTAAATGATGGAATATAATGAGGTTATCTGGGTGTTCTTTCATGGTGGTGAGGCAGCAGCCAGCAACCAACTGCTGCTGGTTCATGCTATTTGTTATAATTATTTTATTATAGGTAGTAGTCTGTGGAAACAAAGAACTTTGTCCTTGGAGGCAAAGAGGGGAATGTATGAGAGTATAGTTTTACCAACGCTCTTATATGGGTGTGAAGCGTGGGTGATGAATGTTGCAGCGAGGAGAAGGCTGGAGGCAGTGGAGATGTCATGTCTGAGGGCAATGTGTGGTGTGAATATAATGCAGAGAATTCGTAGTTTGGAAGTTAGGAGGAGGTGCGGGATTACCAAAACTGTTGTCCAGAGGGCTGAGGAAGGGTTGTTGAGGTGGTTCGGACATGTAGAGAGAATGGAGCGAAACAGAATGACTTCAAGAGTGTATCAGTCTGTAGTGGAAGGAAGGCGGGGTAGGGGTCGGCCTAGGAAGGGTTGGAGGGAGGGGGTAAAGGAGGTTTTGTGTGCGAGGGGCTTGGACTTCCAGCAGGCATGCGTGAGCGTGTTTGATAGGAGTGAATGGAGACAAATGGTTTTTAATACTTGACGTGCTGTTGGAGTGTGAGCAAAGTAACATTTATGAAGGGATTCAGGGAAACCGGCAGGCCGGACTTGAGTCCTGGAGATGGGAAGTACAGTGCCTGCACTCTGAAGGAGGGGTGTTAATGTTGCAGTTTAAAAACTGTAGTGTAAAGCACCCTTCTGGCAAGACAGTGATGGAGTGAATGATGGTGAAAGTTTTTCTTTTTCGGGCCACCCTGCCTTGGTGGGAATCGGCCGGTGTGATAATAAAAAAATAATAAAAAAAGGTAGTAGGTTGGTAGACAGCAACCACCCAGGGAGGTACTACCATCCTACCAAATGAGTGTGAAACATAAGCCTGTAATTATACACAAATAACCCGCACATAAAAGAGAGAAGCTTACGACGACGTTTCGGTCCGACTTGGACCATTGACAAAGTCACACTAACAGAGGTGGAGCAGGACGGCTATATATAGGCAGGAAGAGGTGAATTACTACTACTACCTCCACCTCTTCCTGCCTATATATAGCCGTCCTGCTCCACCTCTGTTAGTGTGACTTTGTCAATGGTCCAAGTCGGACCGAAACGTCGTCGTAAGCTTCTCTCTTTTATGTGCGGGTTATTTGTGTATCGTTCCAGTCACGGTATTGTGCCTTTTTGTTATTTATTTATTTAAGCCTGTAATTGTTTTGCATGATGGGAAGATTGCTGGTGTCTTTCTGTCTCATGAACATGCAAGGTTGCAGGTATACCTTGCTACTTCTACTTACACTTAGGTCACACTACACATGCATGTACAAGCATATATATACTAACCCTTCTGGATTTTCTTCTGTTTCTTCCTAGTTTTTGTTCTTGTTTATTTCTTATCTCCATTGGGAAGTGGAACAGAATTCTTCTTTTGTAAGCTATGTGTGTCGTACGAGGTGACTAGATGCCGGGAACAATGGGCTAGTAACCCCCTCTCCTGTACAAATTACTAAAAAGAAGAAAAAGAAGAACTATATAAAATTGGGATGTTTGAATGTGCATGGATGTATTGCAGATAAGAAAGAAGTGATTGCAAAGGTTATGAGTGAAAGGAAGTTGGATGTCCTAGCCCCAAGCAAAACAGAGCTGAAGTGGGTAGGGGAGTTTCAGTGGGGAGAAATAAATGGAATTAAGTCAGGAGTGTCTTCTGAGAGGGTTAGAGCTAAGGAAGGGGTAGCGCTAATGTTAAAGGATCAGTTATGGAGAGAGAAGAGGGAATATAAATGTATAAATTCAAGGATTATGTGGATTAAAATAAAGGTCGGATGTGAAAAGTGGGTCATAATAAGTGTGTATGCACCTGGAGAAGAGAGGAGTGTAGAGGAGAGAGAGATTTTGGGAGATGTTAAGTGAGTGTGTAGGAACTTTTGAGCCAAGTAAGAGAGTAATTGTGGTAGGGGACCTAAATGCTAAAGTAGAAGCATTTAGAGAGGGTGTGGTAGGTAAGTTTGGGGTGCCTGGTGTGAATGATAATGGGGAGCATTTGATTGCACTTTGTATAGAAAGGAGGTTGGTTATAGGTAACACATTTTTAAGAAAAAGAGGATAAATAAGTATACAAGATATGATGTAGGGCAAAATGACACCAGTTTGTTGGACTATGTATTGGTAGATTAAAGATTTTTGGGTAGACTTCAGGATGTACATGTTTATAGAGGGGCCACAGATATATCACATCAGTTTTTAGCTGTAGCTACAGTGAGTGTAAAAGGTAGATGGGATACAAGGAAAATGGATGCAGCAAGTAAGAGAGAAGTGAAGGTTTATAAACTATAGGAGGAGGCAGTTTGGTTAAGATATAAACTGTTGGAGGACAGATGGGCTAGTGAGAATACAGGCAATTGGGTATAAGATTTATGGGATAAGTTTAAGAATATAGTGTTAGTGTGTTCAGCAGAAGTTTGTGTTTACAGGAAGGTGGGTGCGGGAGGGAAGAAGAGTGATTGGTGGAATGATGTGAAGAGAGTAGTACGAGAAAACGTTAGCATATGAGAGGTTTTTACGAAGTAGAATTGATGCAAGGAGGGAGGAGTATATGGAGAGATAAAGAGAAGTTAAAAGAGTGGTGAAGCAGTCTAAAAAGAGTGCAAAAGAGAGAGTGGGTAAGATGTTTTCAACAAATTTTGCTGAAAATTAAAAGTTTTGGAGTGAGATTAATAAGTTGAGAAAGTCTAGGGAACAAATGGATTTGTTAAAAATAAGAGAGGAGAGTTATTAAATGGAGAGGTAGAGGTATTGGAGGGAATGTTTTGAGGAATTGTTAATGTTGATGAAGCTAGGGAAGCTGTGATTTTGTGTATAGGGCAAGGAGGAATAACATCTTGTAGGAGTGAGGAAGAACCAATTATGAGTGTGGGGAAAGTGCATGGGGCAGTTAGTAGAATGAAAGGGGGTAAAGCAGCTGGGATTGATGGGCTAAAGGTAGAAATGTTAAAAGCAGGTGGGGATATAGTTTTGAAGTGGTTAGTGTTTTTATTTAATGAAAGTATGGAAAAGGGTGAGGTACCTATGGATTGGCAAAGAACATGCATAGTTCCTTTGTATGAAGGCAAAGGGAACAAAAGAGAGTGTAAAAGTTATAGGGGAATAAGTCTGCTGGGTATACCTGGTAAAGTGTATGGTAGAGTTGTTATTGACAGAATTATGAGTAAGACAGAGAGCAGGATAGATGAAAAAGGAGGCTTTAGGAAAGGTAGGGGGTGTGTAGGCCAAGTGTTTGTAGTGAAACACATAGGTGAACAGTATTTAGGTAATGGTAAAGAGGTTTTTTGTAGCATTTATGGATTTAGAAAAGGCATATGATAGGGTGGATAGGGGGCAATGTGGCAGATGTTGCAAATGTATGGAATATTGGGTAGTTGAAATAGGTAAATGGGCAGTTTCTTGTACTCATTTGATAGAATAAAGGAATACTAGTGAAATAGCTATGAATTTAGTTGACTGAAACAATAGAAATGGCCAAAAATAAGGTTCAAAGTGGACGTAATAGCCAATACGCAAATATCACAGATACGTACTTAAATTTGTGAGAGCATAGTTATGTAAGTTTTCCATTAAATTTCCTACTCTTGTTTCATTACCTTCGGAAAATATTATCATTCATAAGATTTTTTTTTTTTTTAAATTCTTCAACCCAGAGAGCAATTCTCAGATCAGGGGTTCTGACCCTGGAAGGGTTAAGCACTCTGCCCTTGTGCCACCTCTCAATTATGTTCATGTGTACTCCAGTTTCTGGGTCACTAAAATCCTTGGTGTTTGGTGCTTTTACCCAAGTTTTCCATGGTCTGAATAGGCCTTCCGAAACTCTCTGTATATTGTTGAACCTAACCTGATTTATTTTTTAGTACAGGCAGTAAGGTTGCAAATCCCTGTTTTTCACTGGTAATGTAGTTCTTTTTATTGATGCAGTTAACCCTTTCACTGTTGGTGCCGTATAGATGTGTCTTGCAAGCCAGTGTTGGTGACGTATTAATACCCCAAAATTCTAGCATCTTCAAATCTAGCAGGAGAAAGCTGGTACACCTACATCTGAGAGAATGGGTCTGCATGGTCAGTGTGCGCAGTATAAAAAAAATCCTGCAGCACGCAGTGCATAATGAAAAAAAGAAAACTCCGATCGTGTTTTTGGATTGAAACGCAGATTTTGAGGTGCATTTTTGCATGGTTTTTATGGTTGTATTCTCTTTTTCTTGGTCTCATTTGATAGAATGGAAGATACATTACAGAAACTGAGATGACTTTGATTGGTTCCACGATGAAAAGTACCTTGAAATTGAGCTGAAAGTAGCAGAAATGTTCAATTTTTGCCAATGTTCAAGAGTAAACAAATGACGTCACCATCCAATACGTGTCCAACTGGCCAGTCTAACGTGCAGTTACAAATGGGTTGACATTATTTATACAATTATATAATAATGCAGTAGTCTCCATAACAGTAAATCTTCTATTTTTTGTGTGAATAAAAATTCAAAATGGAAAGCAAGAGTAATATAATAGGGGCCTGGAGACATGACTAATGAACAGAGAAAATGTTATTTTAGTGCCAGGAATGTCTGCATTGTTTATTCTGGACCCTATTTTGAAATTTGCTTAAAATTGGCCAAATTGCCAATTTCTGACCACTTCATTGGATAGATGAAATCGGTAAATGGGCGGTTTCTTGTACTCAATCGATAAAACAAATGGAGTTCTAAAGAAATAGCTATGAGTTTGGTCGACTGGAACAATGGAATTGGCCCAAAATAGGGCTCAAAGTGGGTGAAATAGCCAATGCATATATATCACTGAGACTGCTAACTTTGCGAGAGCGTAATTCTGTAAGTTTTCCATCAAATTTTTTACTTTTGGTGTCTTTATCATCTGAAAAGGATTCTCTGTCATTTCATTTTTTTTTTTTTTTTAATTTTTTGACACTGAGAGTGAGTTCAGGATAAGGGGTCTCAACAGTGAACGTTTTAATATCACTGAAAATCTGAACACCGTCTGCTGTATGACCATGATAGTACTTTCTTTTTTCCAAAATTACTCTATTTCAATTATACTTCTTGGACCACTAATAGTTTCTTGGCCATTTCTCCAATTTAACCCTTTCAGGGTCGACAGGCCCTCTCCCAGACTTGTTCTCAGGGTCGCCAAATTTTCAAAAAAAAAAAAATATTTTTCTTAGGAAAAGATAGAGAATCTTTTCCCAATCATAATGACACCAAAAGTATGAAATTTGATGGAAAACTTACGGAATTATGCTCTCGTGAAGTTAGCAGTCTCGACGATGTTTACGCATCGGCGATTTTGCTCACTTTGAGCCCTATTTTCGGCCAATTACAGTGTACTAGTCGACAAAAATCATAACTGTTTCGCTAGAACTCCATTTTTTCTATCGAACGAGTACAAGAAACCACCCATTTACCAATTTGAACTATCCAATAAAGTGGTCAGAATTTAGCAATTTTGCCAATTTCACACAAATTTCAAAAGATGCCAATTTCCAAATAGGGTACAGAATAAACAAGAAACACATTCCTGGCACTAAAATAACATTTACTCTGTTCATTAGTCATGTCCACAGGCCCCTCTTACATTCTTTTGCTTTCCACTTTGAATTTTTATTCTCACAAAAAATAGAAGATTTACTGTTATGCAGACTATTGCATTAGTGTAGAAATGGTATAAATAATATCAGCGCACTTGTGAAAGAATATTAGACTCACCAGTTGACGTGTATTGGACGCTTGGCATGATTTGTTTACTTTGAGCTCAATTTCAAGGTACTTTTCATTGTAAAACCAATCAAAATCGTCTCAATTTCTGTAATGTCTTCCATTCTATAAAATGAGACCAGGAAAACTAGAATACCATAATAAATACCATACGAAAATACAGTGCAAAGTCACTGTTTTAAACCAGAAACACTATCAAAGTTTTTTTTCTCATTACGCACTGTGTGCTGCAGGATTTTTTTTATACTGCGCACACTGACCACATAGACCCATTCTTTCATATGTAGGCCTACCAGCTTTCTCTCACTAGATTTGAGGGTGCTAGAATTTAGGTGTACTAGTACGTCAAAAACCCTAGTACGTAAGCCGTACTAGTATGGCTGAAAGAGTTAAGTATGGCTGAAAGAGTTAAGGAAACTGAATCACAGAAATTTTCCCAGTCAACAACAGTTCTTGAACATATTACAAACTGTGTTAAAGATCTCCTCAAAAACTATGAATATTTCTTTCTCACCTGGGGTCATGTGAGTCTTTCTAGGCCATGTCCCATCAAATAAAAATAACATAGAATTTGAATACTCATTGCACGATTAAGACGTGGAACAGTTGGGTATCTTTATTGTTGAAATGTTTTGTCTACACAGTAGGCTTCTTCAGTCAGATACAGAAGTAGCAGGTGTACTAGTGAAATGAAGATGATGTAATCAACCCATTAACCTTGGAGATATGAGGTAGTCAGTCCTTCAGCCTGGAGAAAAGTTCAGCTCCATAGTCTGGAATGATACCAACCTGAAGCAAGAAAATAGTCTTAAATACTGTCGAAGGTGGGGTGGAAGATCTTGAAGACATTGTAGAGGACAGGATTCACTAGCAGAAGTAAGAAGGCAGGCCCCTCTGGAATCCAACCCTTCTCACTCATAACTAGTAGTTACACAGTGAAGTGTGAAAGATATCCTCTATGTCGAGATACCATTGTGCTGCAATGTCTGATTCCCATCTATCCGTCATAAGACAATTAACAAAAAAATTCAAGGTGAAGGCTCAGTCAACATGTTACTGCCATGGCAGTTTCAATGATCCATTTCAGCTGAAGCCTGGTGCACACTTTCCCGATACTATTCCTCCTGCTCTGGTCTTTTCTGCCCTGCCCTGCCCTGCCTGCTTTGGCTCTCCTGCCTTGCCTATTCTGGCCTGTCTTACACTGCCTACTTTGACCTTTCCTGCCCTGCCTGCTGTAGTCTGTCTTACACTGCCCACTGTGGCCTGCCATGCTTGTTCTGTCCTGCCCTGCCTATTCTGGCCCTGCTATTCTTGCCCTGGCCTGTTCTACCCTGGCTTTTCTTACTCTGCCCTATCTGCTATGGCTTGGTGCCCAGTCAGCTCTGGCCTACCTACCCTTCTCTAGTTTGCCCTGTCTCCTCTGCCCTGGTCTGTTTTGTGCCTTGCCACCTCTGGCCTGCCTTCCCTATCCTGCCACTTTTGCCTGGCCATAAGCCTATGAAAGATAGGCTTACTCTGCTGTTTAATGCCAGTGCCTCTGAATATTTCAAGCTGAAGTCCATGTGTGTTTATGACTCTGAAAACCCCAGATTGTTTAAACAGCAAAACATGTCCAGTGGAGTTAAAATAGTTTTGAGGTATGATACATCTTTTGAAAAGGATTTATATCATAACTCAAGGGACCACTGTAAGTTGTGTGGTATTCCATTGTGTCTCAAACTATGTTTTAAGGAATATCTTGCTATGAAACAGTTCTTATTTGGTAATAAATCCTGTGTATAATGTTGCATAACAAAAACAATCATAAGATGTAAGATGAATCATGTACATGATTATGCAAGTTTTAAATACAGCCTCTCCTCACTTAATGACGGAGTTCCGTTCCTAAGACCATATTGGTAAACGAATTCATTGCTAAGTGAGGAGCATACTATAATGGTAGTGGGTTTGTTTCAATCATCTTTGATATTGTTTTAACCCTTTTAGGGTTGATAGGCCCTCTCCTAAACTCGTTCTCAGGGTCGAAATTTTTTTGGAAAAAAACAATTATTTTTTCTTATGAAATGATAGAGAATCTTTTCCCTATCATAATGACACCAAAAGTATGAAATTTGATGGAATTATGATCTCGCGAAGTTAGCGGTCTCGACGATGTTTACGCATCGGCGATTTCGGCCACTTTGAGCCCTATTTTTGGCCAATTTCAGTGTACTAGTTGACAAAAATCATATCTATTTCGTTAGAACTCCATTTTTTCTATCAAATGAGTACAAGAAACCACCCATTTACCGATTTCAACTATCCAATAAAGTGGTCAGAAATTGGCAATTTTGCCATTTTCACACAAATTTCAGAAGATGCCAATTTCCAAATAGGGTCCAGAATAAGCAAGACAGACATTTCTGGCACTAAAATAACATTTTTTCTGTTCATTCGTCATGTCCCCATGCCCCTCTTACATCTCTTTTGCTTTCCACTTTGAATTTTTATTCTCACAAAAAATAGAAGATTTACTGTTATGCAGACTATTGCATTAGTGTAGAAATGGTATAAATAAAATCAGCACACTTGTGAAAGAATATTAGACTCACCAGTTGATGTGTATTGGACACTTGGCATGATTTGTTTACTTTTGAACTTTGGTAAAAATCAAACATTTCTGCTGCTTTGAGCTCAATTTCAAGGTACTTTTCATTATGAAACCAATTAAAATCATCCCAATTTCTGTAATGTCTTTTCCATTCTATAAAGTGAGACTGGGAAAACTAGAATACAACCATAAGTACCATATGAAAATACAGTGCAAAGTTGCTGTTTTAAACCAAAAACACCGTCGGAGTTTTTTTTTCTCATACACTGTGTGCTGCATGATTTTTCTTATACTGTGCACACTGACCACATAGACCCATTCTTTCATATGTAGGCCTACCAGCTTTCTCTCACTAGATTTGAAGGCACTAGAATTTAGGCATTCTAGTACGTCAATAACCCTGGTGCATAAGCTGTACTAGTACGTCGGAAACCCTGAAAGGGTTAATGTCACCTTTGCACCATTCATAACATTTCTGGTACATTTTGAAATGTTTATACAGTAGTGTACTGTATATTGTAATAAACAGAATAGAGGAAATCAGCTCTAATATGCATTATTTACGTATGCATATTGGTCAGAGAGCCCGTCGTAAGTCTGAGTTGTTGGTAAACGAGTACGTTGGTAAGTGAGGAGAGGCTGTACTTTTCACTATACCAGAAAATGTGATTCCTTGAAATATAACTTCAAAAGTTATTAAATTTTATTACTTCATACTCTAATGTGAAATTCTTTCCTTTTGCAGCTCATCTCTCTACTACAGAGGAATTACTGTTGCTGTGCTAATACATAGTGCTGTAGAGGTTCTTTGTCAGAAATACTGTTGTACTTATGTACAGTAAATACAGTGTCAAACCTGAGCATGATACTTCACCAAATATTGCCAGAAATGCAGCATGTATGTTGATAATTCATCGAATGTCGGATCTCTTTAACAGTCTGTCTGCTGCATACATACCCTCGTCCTCGGCAGTATATATAATACTACTATTGTTTTAGACAGTATTTAAAGGGATTGTGGCCTTAATAATGTGTTTATTTGATAGTTATTTTTACTAAGTACAATATAGGTATTTAAGAGTTCTTAATACTAATTAACTGTATTCTAGGTATTTGCAAATTTTTACATTGCTAATCTGAAGTTCCTGTATTAAGTTCTTGTGTCAAAATTTTAACTTATGTTAACTTTCATAATTATTTTCTTATAGGGTTTAAATCTTTAAACAATATTATAATATATTTAACCACATAAATATATATGTACATATATAAATTTCTTCTATTAGAATGTAAACTTTCTGTACAGAAAATATTATTATTGGTGTTTGCTGCACCAAAACATTTCAGAAAATATTGTCACATCAAGTAACAGTATTGCAAAAAATAAATTGTTAACAACAGTTCTTCATTGCAATAATATTTTCTGGTGTGTCTTATAAGCTAGGAATATCATTTGTAAAAGTAAGCATAAGGAATATTTAAATTCGGTGGGAGACGGCCGACTTGTTGAAAAAAAAAAAAAACATTAGCTGCCATTATTTAAAAAATCAGAAAAATCTTTTTAACTATAGAAGAGGCCATTGCAGAAAATATCTTTGTCACTGATCATTATGTCTATAATACATACAAAGCAAAATACTCCATTATCACAAATTAAATCTCTTGCAAAAGACTACCCATTTCAGTGCTCAGTGTGTCTAAGACAATATATAAACAAAAATGAATTTGTAGAGCATATGAAAAATCATTCAGGAGTGAAACACATATCAATGTTCAAAGTGTATCGAAGGCTTTTCAATAAAGTCTCATTTGGTATCACACATGAAAATTCATACTGAAAATAAAACCTTTCAATGTTCTAAGTGCTTGAAAGAGTTTATAAAAAAATCTTCATTAGTATCACACATGAGAATTCATACTAGAGAGAAACCTTACCCATGTTCAGAGTGTTTAAAGGAGTTTTCACACAAATCTTATTTAGTGTCACATATGAGATGTCATACTGGAGAGAAACCCTATTCATGTTCAGAATGTTCAAAAAACTTTTCACACAAATCTTCCTTAGTAGCACACATGAAAGCTCATTCAGAAGAAAGAGCATATCAGTGTTCACTGTGTCCAAAAAGATTTAAAGACAAATCTGACTTAACAAAACACATGCGGATCCACACAGGAGAGAAGCCATTTCGTTGTTCAGAGTGTCTGAAAGATTTCTCTCGAAAATCTTATTTAGTAGGACACATGAGAATTCATACTGGTGAGAAACCATATCACTGTTCAGAATGTTTAAAAAATTTTGCTCGAAAATATGAGTTAATATTACACATGAGAAGTCATACAGGAAAAACTCTGTATCATCAGTGTAAAGTGTGTCTAATAGATCTACAAACAAACTCTAATTTAGTAAAGCACATGCAGATTCATACAGGAGAGAGGCCTCATAAATGTTCAGTGTGTCTAAAAGACTTTATGCGCAAATATGATTTAATAGGACATAAGAGAATTCATACTGGAGAAAAACCTTATCAATGTTCTGAGTGTCTAAAAAACTTTAGTAATTACTCAAATTTATTAAGACACAAGAAACTTCATAATAAGGATAAACTGCGTCTATTTAGAAAGAACAGTGTAAATGGAAATTCCTTGGAATAAAAACATTTTGTACAAATTATATTTACCATTTTAACTTTCAGGGCATTGATCAACACATCTCTGCTAGCACCCTGAATATTAAAAAAAAAAAAAAAACATTAATTTTCTAACTTAAAAAAAAAAAAAAAAAAAAGTGTCAGTACTTACTGACAGCAAGGAAATGAGTGAGCTACTCAGGTCCCAGTATGACTCAGTTTTTAGCAAGCTGCTAAAATCTGAGTCATACTGAGAGAGACTCAGAATTTGGTAGATTCAAACTCGTCTGATATTATCCTAATACCACATGACTTCAAATAAATGACATGACCAGGCACTCTGCCCCAGGCCCAGACTCGTGAAACTCCATGTTGATCAGGCTCTGCAACAAGCCCCTATCATGTGCTTTTAACATTCTTTGGAGAGGGAGCATAGACATAGGGATCATCCCACAGCTGCTAAAAATAACAGATACAGCCCCACTCCACAAAGGGGGGCTCATTTAATCCAGACTCTCTCATTGACTTTTTGACAGCAACTGATTTACTACACAAACTTTGATGACGATGCCTCTAGCACTCTCCTCAGTCCTTTCTACCCTAATCTATAGCTACCCTCTACCCCTACACTATCCACTGCCCCGCAGCACTCCATAACCTAATAATCATCCCTCTCCCTCTTTCTACCCATTATCCCTGCATCCTTCCCTACCCAGATGTGCTGTATAACCCTTGTGGTTTAGCACTTCTTTTTCATTATAATAATAGTGCACAAAGGGGAAAGTAAAGCAATAGCAAAGAATTACAGACCGATAGTGCTAACATGCAGTGACACCTGAATTTGCATGACATTGTCCTCCATTAAAGACGCTACTAGACTCCAGGCAGACATCAACCAAATCTTTAAATGGGGCCACAGAAAACAACGTGAAATTCTATGATGAGAAATTTCAGTTATTACGATATGGAAAACGTGAGGATATTAAAATTATATCAGAGTATAAAACAAATTTCAAGCACACGATAGAGTGAAAAACTAATGTAAAGGACCTGGAAGTGATAATGTCAGAGGATCTCACTTTCATTGACCACAACATTGTATCAGTTGCATCTGCCAAGTCCATGACGACACTCTTCAGGTCGTTCGTTCTATCTAGGCTGGAATATTGCTGCACATTAACAGTGCCTTTCAAGGCAGGTGAAATTGCTGACCTTGAAAATGTACTGGGAATCTTCATGGCGCACATAAGTAAGATAAAACACCTCAATTACTGGGAACGGTTGAAGCTCCTGGACCTGTACTCCCTGGAATGCAGGCAAGAGAGATGCATGATTATATACACTTGGAAAATCCTAGAGGGATTAGTGCCAAATTTGCACACTAAAATCACTCCCTACAAAAGCAAAAGACTTGGCAGATGGTGCAACTCCTTTAATAAATCAGATGATGAGTTCTTATTTAGAAAAATCGTACCAGGCTTACAGTTGCTTAGAAGTTGTAAAGTTTTATACCTATTACATATTCAAAAATTTTGAAGATAAAGCTGTCAGATTAGAAATGCATGATAATTCATACTGGAAGTAAACCTTTTATTTACTGATGCCTGTTATAAACCTGTTATGTGAAGATAAAATAAAGTTCTATTATTCAGGTTGTATAATTATCTACAAAGTTTTTTTAAAAGTTAGGTTTTTGAAAGCATTGTTTATAAAGTAATAAAGAACATAATCATATATTTGAAATGTTTTTGGTTTTATCTAGACAACATAGGCCCATCGTACTGCCACAGTGTGAGGACATACTGGACAAAAGTTCCAGTTTTATCTCATGTTGTTTATGGTTTATATGTGCCTACATTTTGCTTAACACAAATGAAACCTGTATATATATATTTTTTTTTTTTTGCACAGCATGCAGACTGCTCTGCAAAAGCCTAAATGTGTGTTGAAAGATATGTTGCCTATATTTTGGTAGCTTATGATACCTGGGTTTACAGCTTAGTGTGAATATCATTATTATTATTATCTTTATTGGTTAGCTTGAGAAAAATTACAATTAAAATGGAATTTAATGGACCCCCATAAAGTGAATGTTGGATAAAATGGACAAAACTTGTAGCCAGACAAAGGCTCGATATGTACATTTAATAGGATCTAAAATTAACCCTTTCAGGGTTGAGAGGCCCGATCATAAACTCATTCTCATGGTCGAAAAATATTCAAAAAAAAAAAATTATTTTTAGATTTTGCCACCGAAGTGGCTAGTTTATTGTGCACCCCATATCCATCCTGTGGACGGTAGCGCGAGAGCATTTGGATACACAAAAGGCCTAGGAACTAGGCCCCAAAGCGTTAACAGGAATACATATGGATTTATATCTACATATCTGTAGTTCACTTATCTGTTACAAGCAAATTTAGGAAATTTGCTTAGTATATCTGGTATCTTATTTTCATTAATAAGATATCTTGACATGTCACATAGGTTATTATACTCTCTGTCTCTGTATTCCTCAGTAAGTGGACAATTAAGCACATAGTGTTCAAGACAGTGACCATATGCCTGATCACATAATTTACATTTAGTTTGATCATCATCAGTGTGTCTCCCAAACTGCCAGAAGTACTTGTAACCAAGCCTAAGACTGGCCACTACAACATCAGTCAGTCTGTTCACATTGCACGTTGCTCCATAAACATACTTATCTACGTTCATGTTATCATAGTGGATTATAGATCTACTCAGGCTTCTAACTGCATTCCTATAACAATCATTTTCATTATTTACTTCTCTCCTAATATTATTCCTAATGCTAGACACAGTTATACCAAAGTTATATTATACCTTCTGGGTACTCTTCTTGGCTAACATATCAACTTTATCATGAAGGAGTAATCCAATGTGTGATGGGATCCATAGCAATTGTACATTTATTCCTTTGTCCCTAATTTTTGAGTATCTATACCTGCCTTCTCCAAAGAGCATGTTGTTGGAGTCATTATATGAGTCAAGAGCCTTCAATGATGACATAGAATCAGTAATGATGATAGAGTCAAGCTCAGTGTCATAGGTTAGCTTTAGCGCCATTAGGATTGCAAACAATTAAGTTTGCAATGTAGACGCCCAGTTGTTAATTCTTATGCCTAACTCAACAAATTTATTATCGTTTTTAACAAGGGAGGTGGCAACAAGAGCAGATGCAGCCCTGCCAGAAGACTCCTGTTTAGATCCATCAGTGTATATAACTTGTGATAACTTATTACTACCAGCTAGGTGAGAAATTTCTTCTTGAGCAGTTGCTCTAACAAGAGATTTAAGGAAGGGATTGCTAGCAATGAGCTTCTTGGGAGGAACTTGTAGGTATGTGATATTAAATGAACACATCTTCCATGGAGGGGTGAAATGCTCTTGTTGCCTACAGTGATACAGTTCATGCAGGTTATAAAACTTAATGCAATTGCACATTTTCACAATCCATTTAGATCTGTGTGTATTTACCTCTAGACACTTGGTAAGATTCATTATGACAGTGTCTGGTTTGTTTCTCAACATTCTAATACTGAGTACTGTGTTAATCTCAATAATCCTATCACTGATTTAGAAATACCAAGCTCCATCCTCATTTTAAGAACTTTTGTAGATCTGCGACAGCCAAGAATAATCCTGAGAGCTTCATTTTGCATTAACTCCAAGGGTCGGAGAGAACTTTCTCTAGCTAATATCAACATGGGAGCAGCATAATCAATTAAGGACCTAACATAGGCTATGTACATCATTCTCACGATTCTCACATTAGCACCATAGTTGGGGTTGTAGCCAGCAACAGCTTTGAGAGCATTTAGCCTAGCTTTGCATTTCTTGTTTAGTTGTGGTATAGTGGATTTGTTAAAGGGTACATCTACACCAAGATATCTGAAAGTTATAACGTAGCTAATGATTTTACCCTGCAAATAGATGGGTGGGGGATGTCGTTTGCTTGTTAATATATTTGTTTTAGAGGAAGATATTATGAGGCCTAGTCGATTACAAATTGCTTGAACTTCATTAAGAATGGTATTCATCTTCTTATGCCCGGGTTGTATGGATCATGATATCATCAGCATAGTTTAAAAGCTATATGTTTAGGTGAGGAAGGGTAAAGCATTTAGGAGAGCATTAATCAAAATATTAAATAGCATGGGACTAAGAACTCCTCCCTGTGGTTGTACCTAAAGACATTTCTTTAGAATCACTTCTGAACCCTTGGTAAAGGACAGAGGTTTCTCTATTTGCAGGTATCCTATTATCCAGCAGGAGTAAGCTACCACCAATATTCATTTTGGCTAGTTCATGTAGTATAAGGGTTTTCTGTTCGCAATATCAAATGCAGATTTTAGATCAAGAAAAGTGGTAAAACTAGTAGAGGTGTGTGCAGTGAGAAAGGTGGAAATACAGTTCTGCAACTTTTACCTTTCATGAACCCATAGAGGTAGGGGGAAAAAGTTGGTGTCTGATTCTGTAGTACAGTCTGTTAAGTATCTTTTCTTTCAAAGTTTTACAAAGACAACTAGTTAAGGAGATCGGCTAAATGTATCAGGCTTTTTTGGGGCTTAGGGATAGGCACAATGAGACTATTGGTCCAGGAAGTAGGAAGAACGCCCTCAATGTAACTGAGATTATGCAGTGCCAACAAAGGGTTATCAGGCATGTGCCTTAGAGTTCTGATAATATCATAGGTTATACCATCCTCTCCAGGAGCAGTTGATCAACCTTTAGTTAATGCATTATCTAATTCATACTCAGTAAAGAGGCAATCACTCTCATCAATATTTTGGCTCATAAAATTAATCGTTTGTGATTGATTGTCATAGGTTTTTTTTTTTTTTAACGAAAGATACTTACCAAGATGTGAAGATGTGAAGCTGATAGAAAGTGAACCGCTTACAGCACTTCGCCAACTCACCTCATGCGGTAATTTATTTTTTTTATGAGGACCAATATAACAAAATTTTGTTTATATTCACTTGTTTATTTTTTTTTTTTTATTTCTTCCTTTGCCGAGGACACCCCAAATCTGCCATGACAGTGTTCTTCCATTGCAGGACACTGCAACAGCTCACCAGAGACATCAACAAATCTTTTCAGTGGGCTGCAGAAACCATATGAAGTTCAAACGAGGAAATTTCAATTACTAGATATGGTCAAACATGAGGAAATTAAAATCTTCATAGAGTACAAAACAATTTCGGCCACAACAATAGAGCGAAACACCTAAACGGTTCAAAGACTGGAGTGAACATGTCGGCGGATCTCACTTCAAGGACCATAACATTGTTTCAATCGCATCTGCCTAGAAAAATGGACAGGATGTGATACATGAGAACCTTCAAAACTAGGGAGGCCCCCCAGCCATGTGACAATCTTCAGGTCACTTGTTCTATCTAGGCTGGAACTATTGCTGCACACTAACAGCACCTTTCAAAGGCGGTCGTGACAAATTGCCGACCTAGAAAAAGTACAGAGAAAACTTTCACGGGCGCATACAACGGAGATTAAACACCTCAATTATCTGGGATGCGGCTTGAGGGGTTCCTAAACCTGTATTCCTGGAACGCAGGAGGGGAGAGATACATGATTTATACACGGAAAAATCCTAGAGGGACTAGTACCGAACTTGCACACGAAAATCACTCAATACGAAAGCAAAAAAGACTTGGCAGACGAATGCACCATCCCCCAAAGAAAAGCAGGAGGTTGTCACTAGGCACGTTAACAGGGACCATTACAATAAGTGTAGTGGGCCGAGACTGTCAACTGCCTCCCAGCACAATAAGGGGGATCTTTACCAACAGGACCCTGGCAGTTCTTCAGATGGCACTGGGACAAAGCACTAAAGGTCAGTTCGGATCAGCCGGGCTGTGGCTCGTATGTTGCTGTTTTCGCGTGCAGCCAGCAGCAAACTGCCTGGTTGATCAGGCTCTGATCCACCAGAGAGGCCTGGGTCTAAGACCGGGCGCCGGGGGCGTTGACCCCCCAGGTCAACACTGGCCGATTCCCACCAAGGCAGGGTGCCCGAAAAGAAAAACTTTCACCCATCATTCACTCCACACTGTCTTGCCAGCAGGGTGCTTTAACACTTACAGATTTTTAAACTGCAACATTTTAACACCCTCACTTCAGCGAGTGCAGGCACTGTACTTCCCATCACCAGGACTCAAGTCGGACTGGCCGGTTTCCCTGAATCCTTCATAAATGTTTACTTTGCTCACATCAAACAGCACGTCAATCAAGTATTTAAAAACCATTTGTTCCATTCACTCCTATCAAACACGCTCACGAACACATGCCTGCTGGAAGTCCCGTCCCTCGCACACAAAACCTCCTTTACCCCTCCCTCCCACCCCCCCCCCTTCCTAGGCGACCCTACCCCCGCCCCTTCTTCACTACAGACTGATACACTCTTGAAGTTATTTGTTTTTCTCCATTCTCTCTACACTGTATCCGACCACTCAACAACCCTTCCTCAAGCCTCTGACAACAGTTTTGGTTATTCCCGCACCTCTCCTAACTTCCAAACTACGAATTCTCTGACATTATATTCCACACCAACATTGCCCTCAGACATGACATCTCCCACTGCCTCCAGCCTTCTCCTCACTGCCAACATTCATCACCCATGGCTTCACACCATATAAGAGCGTTGGTTTAAAATATACTCTAACTTCATACCCTCTTTGCCTCCAAGGACAAAGTTCTCTGTCTCCACCTAGACTCCTAAGTGCATCCACTACTTCTTTTTCCCTTATCTATTATATGTTCACCTCATCTTTCATAGACCCATCGCTGAACGTCCACTCCCAATTATCTGATTCGTTCACCTCCTCATACTCTCTCTCCAATATGATATTCAATCTTTCATCACTAATCTTTTTGTTCATCTTCATACCTTACTCTTTCCCTGTATTCACCTTTAATTTTCTTCTTTTGCCACACCCTACCAATTCATCCACCAATCTCTGCAGCTTCTCTTCCCAGAATCTCCCAAGGAGCACAGTGTCACAAGCAAAGAGCAGCTGTGACAAACTCCACCCTGTGTGTGATTCTTTCTCTTTTTTAACTCACGCCTCTTGCAGCACTCGCATTTACTTCCTCTTACAACCCATCTATATTATTATTAAACACACCACTGGCGAACATCACACATCCTTGTATAAGTCCTACTTTTACTGGGAAAAAATTTCCCTCTTTTCTACATACCTCTAACTTGAGCCTCACTATCCTCATAAAAACTCCTTCCTGCTTACAGTAACTACCTCCTACACCATACACTTGCAACACTGCCACATAGCCCCCCTATTCCACCCTGTCATACGCCTTTCCAAATCCATAAATGCCACAAAGACCTCTTTAGCCTTATCTAAATACTTGTCACTTATTGTTTCACTGTAAACACCTGGTCCACACACCACCGACCTTTCCCACCATTTCCTAAAAGCCTCCTGTTCATCTGCTATCCTATTCTCCGTCTTACTCTTAATTCTTTCAATTATAACTCTACCTTACACATTCCAGGTACACTTCAACAGACTTATCCCTATAATTTTTGCACTCTCTCTTTTATCCCCTTTGCTTTATACAAGGAACTATGCATGCTCTCTGCCATCCTAGGTACTTACCCTCCTTCCATACAATTATTAAATAATTGCACCGACACTCCAAAACTATATACCCCACCTGCTTTTAACATTTCTTATCTTTATCCCATCAATCCGGCTGCCTTACCCCCTTTCAGTTTACATACTGCTCACGTACTTTCCCCCACACTCACAACTGGCTCTTCCTCACTCCTACAAAGATGTTATTCCTCCTTGCCCTATACACGAAATCACTAGCTTCCTATCTTCATCAACATTTAACAATTCCTCAAATATTCCCTCCTTTCCCAAACCTCTAACACTCTCCATTTAATAACTCTTCCTCTCCTATTTTTAACTGACAAATCCATTTGTTCTCTAGGCTTCCTTAACTTGTTAATCTCCACTCCCAAACTTTTTCTTATTTTCAAACAAAAATTTGTATTGATAACGCTCACCCACTCTCTCTTTTGCTTCTTTTTACATCTGCTTCGACTCTCTCTTAACCTACTCTCGTCTTTCTCCATATACTCTTCCCTCCTCCTGCATCACTTCTACTTGGTAACAAACTTCTCTCCATATGCTAAAAAAAAAAACTTTTTTTTTTTTTTTTTTCCTTTTCCCTTACTACTTCTATACATCATCATTCCACAATCGTCCTCTTCCCTTCTGCACCCCTTCTGTAACCACAAAACTTTGCCTGAAACTCTAACATACATTTTTAAACCTACCCCATTCCTCTTCGACCCCATTGGCTTATGCCTCTCATTAGCCCATCATCCCTCCAATAGCTGTTTTATATCTTACCCTACACTGCCTCCTCTTTTAGTTTATAAACTTCACCTCTCTCTTCCTGATGCTTCTATTCTCCTTGTACTCCCATTACCTTTTACTTCAGTGTAGCTACAATAGAAAGTGTTCTGATATATCTTTGGCCCCTATTTAAACATGTACATCTGAAAGTCTACTAACAGTCTTTTACTCTCTATACATAATCCACAAACTACTGTCATTTCGCCAATCATATCGTTGTATACTTTATTTATCTCTTTTTCTTAAAATATGTATTACCTATACTAACCACCTTTCTATACAAAAGTTCAATCAAGGGCTCCCATTATCTTTTACACCCTGGCACCCCAAACTTACCTACCACTCCCTCTCTAAAAAGTTTCCTCCTACTTTAGCATTCAGGTCCCCTACCCACAATTACTCTCTCCTTGGTTCAACGGCTCCTATACATTCACTTAACATATCCCAAAATCTCTCTCTCTCCTTGCATTCCTCTCTTCTCCAGGTGCATCACGCTTATTATGACCTCTTCTCGCATCCAACCTTTACTCTTATATCCACATAATCTCGAATTACACATTCATATCCTCTTTTCTCCTTCCAGAACTGATATTTAACATTCCTCCGCTACCCCTTCCTTTGCTCTAAACTCTCTCAGATACTCCTCAGATTTAACCCATTTATTTCCCCCCACTGTAACTCTCCTACCCCCCTTCAGCTTTGTTTCGCTAAGAGCCAGAGACATCCAACTTTCTTTTCATTCATAACATCAGCCAATCATCTGTTTCTTGTATCCGACACTACATCCACGCACATTTAAACAACCAGTTTTTAAAGTTTTTCTTCTTCTCTTTTTTTAGTAAATGTATACAGGAGAAGGGGTTACTAGCCATTGCTCCCGGCATTTTAGTCGCCTCATACGACCACGCAGGCTTTACGGAGGGAAGGATTCTTTTACACTTACCCATGGACAATAGAAGAAATAAAAAAGAACAAGAGCGCATTAGAGAATAAGGGAAAAACCTAATGTATGCTAATATATATATTTATGCATGTGCGTGTCTGTGAAGTGTTTGACCAAAATAGTCGTAAGTAGGAGTAGCAAGATATCCTGTTAATATAGGTGGTTTATGAGACAGAAAAAGAAAACCAGCAATCCTACCATCATGCAAAACAGTTACAGGTTTTTGTTTCACAGTCATCTGGCAGGACGGTAGTACTTCCCTGGGTGGTTGCTGTCTACCAACCTACTACCTACTTGTATGGTACATAATAACTGCACAAGCATTGCCATTATATTGTTTACAAAATATGTTCACAGAAACCAACAAGAAAAAATGTTTATATCTATTTTTCTATTTTTCAGTACAGGAAAGAATGTGCTATAACTTAAATTGCCAGGCACACCATCTAAAGGGGACAAAAAGATACAAAACATCCAGGCCATGGGAAAACCTGGGTAGCCACAGCCACTCAAGAGGGAGAGGTTTTTTAGTGCCAGGAAGGAAAAAAAACTGGCAGGAAATGGCAGAAATCGTACACCAAATCCAGTCATTCCTGGAGTGGAACCACAGTTGATGGCCTCCACTCCAAACCAACAGATACAGATACTAATGCTGGAAAAAAAATCACCCCCCCCAATACCTACAATACCACCAGTCCGATGACATTCTTCTTTGCAAATATACAGAGTCTAAAGCCTGCAACAAAAAACAAAATACCTTTCATCCGTGGAACTGCTCTGCAGGAGGCAAAGGCATGTTCGCGGCTTTCACTGAGACCACATAAAGGATCACTTGGACAACGAAATATGGATCCCAGGTTACAACCTATACAGATGCGACAGTGAACAGGCAAATGGGGGGGTGGGGGTGTGGGTTGGCCTGTACATTGCAGTCACTTGTTTGCACAGAATTGCTAAATGCCTCAAATGATGTAGTGGATGTTTTAGCAGTAAAGATCGAGAACCAAAACCTAGTCATTGTGGTAGTCTACAAGCCTCCGGATGCAACATCCCAGCAATTCCAAGAATAGCTGTTAAAAATTGACCACTGTCTGGAAAATCTGCCAGCTCCTGCACCCAACATCTTGCTCCTCTGGGATTTCAACTTAACGCATCTAAAATGGAGGAATATAGCAAATAATATTGTTGCAGTAATAACACCAGGAGGCAGCTCTGATGAAAACTCACACTCACACGAGCTTTTAAATCTCTGCACAAAATTCAATTTAAACCAGCAAATAATAGAGCCTACTAGACTGGAGAATACACTAGACCTTGAGTTTACCTGGAGAGAGTTCCGGGGGTCAACGCCCCCGCGGCCCGATCTGTGACCAGGCCTCCTGGTGGATCAGAGCCTGATCAACCAGGCTGTTGGCTGCTGGCTGCACACAAACCAACGTACGAGCCACAGCCCGGCTGGTCAGGAACCGACTTTAGGTGCTTGTCCACTGCCAGCTTGACTGCCAGGGGTCTGTTGCTGATCCCCCTTAAGTATGCTGGGAGGCAGTTGAACAGTCTCGGGCCCTTGACACTTATTGTATGGTCTCTTAACGTGCTAGTGACACCCCTGCTTTTCATTGGGGGATGTTGCATCGTCTGCCAAGTCTTTTGCTTTCGTAGTGAGTGATGTTCGTGTGCAAGTTCGGTACTAGTCCCTCTAGGATTTTCCAGGTGTATATAATCATGTATCTCTCCCGCCTGCGTTCCAGGGAATACAGGTTTAGGAAGCTCAAGCACTCCCAGTAATTGAGGTGTTTTATCTCCGTTATGCGCGCCGTGAAGGTTCTCCGTACATTTTCTAGGTCAGCAATTTCACCTGCCTTGAAAGGTGCTGTTAGTGTGCAGCAATATTCCAGCCTAGGTAGAACAAGCGACCTGAAGAGTGTCATCATGGGCTTGGCCTCCCTAGTTTTGAAGGTTCTCATTATCCATCCTGTCAATTTTCTAGACCTCATCTTCACTAACAATGATGATCTGATACGAAATGTCACCATATCAAAAACAATATACTCAGATCACAACATAATTGAGGTTCAGACATGTTTGCGCTGAGCCCCAGACCGACATAATGAGATTAGTCACGAAGGAGCATTCACCAAATTCAACTTGAATAACGAAAGCAAAGTGGGACCAAGTAAACCAAGTCCTAACCGATATAAGCTGGGAAGATATACTAAGCAACATAGACCCCAGCTTATGCCTAGAACAGATTAACTCTGTGGCACAAGGCTTATTCCTCTAAGAAAAAGGAGGAATAGATGTAAAATAGAAAGAGACAGGCGCTCCCTTTACAGGCGACGGAAAAGAATAACAGAGTGGCTAAAAGAGGTCAATATATCTGAAATGCATAGGGAGACACTGGTCAGAGAAATACCAAGCATCGAACTTAAGCTAAAGGAATCTTATAGGAGTCAGGAATCGCGGGAAGAACCAAAAGCTATAAATGAAATCGAAAGAAACCCAAAGTATTTCTTCTCCTATGCCAAACCAAAGTCGAGAACAACATCCAGTATTGGGCCCCTACTTAAACAAGATGGGTCCTACACAGATGACAGCAAGGAAATGAGTGAGCTACTCAAGTCCCAATATGACTCAGTTTTTAGCAAGCCACTAACCAGTCTGAGAGTCGAAGATCAAAATGATTTTTTTATGAGGGAGCCACAGAATTTGGTTAAAACAAGCCTATCTGATGTTATCCTGACGCCAAATGACTTCGAACAGGCGATAAATGACATGCCCATGCACTCTGCCCTGGGGCCAGACTCGTGGAACTCTGTGTTCATCAAGAATTGCAAGAAGCCCCTATCACGAGCTTTTACCATCCTATGGAGAGGGAGCATGGGCACGTGGGTCATCCCACAGTTACTAAAAGCAACAGACATAGCCCCACTCCACAAAGGGGGCAGTAAACCAATAGCAAAGAACTACAGACCAATAGCACTAACATCCCATATCATAAAAATCTTTGAAAGGGTCCTAAGAAGCAAGATCACCACCCATCTAGAAACCCATCAATTACACAACCCAGGGCAACATGAGTTTAGAACAGGTCGCTCCTGTCTCAACTATTGGATCACTACGACAAGGTCCTAGATGCCCCTAGAAGACAAAAAGAATGCAGATGTTTAAATATACAGACTTTGCAAAAACCTTCGACAAGTGTGACCATGGCGTAATAGTGCACAAAATGCGTGCTAAAGGAATAACAGGAAAAGTCGGTCAGTGGATCTATAATTTCCTCACTAACAGAACACAGAGAGTAGTAGTCAACAGAGTAAAGTCCGAGGCAGCTACAGTGAAAAGCTCTGTCCACAAGGCAAAAGTACTCGCTCCATCTTGTTCCTCATCCTCATATCCGACATAGACAAGGATGTCAGCCACAGCACCATGTCTTCCTTTGCAGATGACACCCGAATCTGCAAGGATCCAGGCGGACATCAACCAAATCTTTCAGTGGGCTGCAGAAAACAATATGAAGTTCAATGATGAGAAATTTCAAATTTCACAGATATGGTAACACGAGGAAAAATTAAATCTTCATCAGGGTACAAAACAAACTCTGGCCACAAAATAGAGCGAAACACCAATGTCAAAGACCTGGGAGTGATCATGTCAGAGGATCTCACACTCAAGGACCATAACATTGTATCAATCGCATGTGCTAGAAAAATGACAGGATGGATAATGAGAACCTTCAAAACTAGGGATGCCAAGCCCATGATGACACTCTTCAGGTCACTTGTTCTGTCTAGGCTGGAATATTGGTGGGAAAATAACAGCACCTTTCCCAAGGCAGGTGAAAAATTTTGCCGACCTAGGAAATGTACAGAGAACTTTCACGGCACGCATAACGGAGATAAAACACCTCAATTACTGGGAGCGCTTGAGGTTCCTGAACCTGTATTCCCTGGAATGCAGGCGGGAGAGATACATGATTATATACACCTGGAAAATCCTAGAGGGACTAGTACCGAACTTGCACACGAAAATCACTCACTACGAAAGCAAAAGACTTGGCAGACGATGCACCATCCCCCCAATGAAAAGCAGAGGTGTCACTAGCACGTTAAGAGACCATACAATAAGTGTCAGGGGCCCGAGACTGTTCAACTGCCTCCCAGCACACATAAGGGGGATTACCAACAGACCCCTGGCAGTCGTCAAGCTGGCACTGGACAAGCACCTAAAGTCAGTTCCTGATCAGCTGGGCTGTGGCTCGTACGTTGGTTTGCATGCAGCCAGCAGTAACAGCCTGGTTGATCAGGCTCTGATCCACCAGGAGGCCTGGTCACAGACCGGGCCGTGGGGGCATTGACCCCCGGAACTCTCACAGGTAAACTCCAGGTAATATATTTACACATGTAGTCAAACATATATGTGAACAGTATTCAGATAAGGCTAAAGAGGTTTTTGTGGCATTTATGGATTTGGAAAAGGCGTATGACAGGGTGGATAGGGGGGCAATGTGGCAGATGTTGCAGGTGTATGCTGTAGGAGGTAGGTTACTGAAAGCAGTGAAGAGTTTTAACAGGATAGTGAGGCTCAAGTTAGAGTATGTAGGAAAGAGGGAGATTATTTCCCAGTAAAAGTAGGCCTTAGACAAGGATGCGTGATATCACCGTGGTTGTTTAATATATTCATAGATGGGGTTGTAAGAGAAGTAAATGCGAGGGTCTTGGCAAGAGGCGTGGAGTTAAAAGATAAAGAATCACACAAAGTGGGAGTTGTCACAGTTGCTCTTTGCTGATGACACTGTGCTCTTGGGAGATTCTGAAGAGAAGTTGCAGAGGTTGGTGGATGAATTTGGTAGGGTATGCAAAAAGAAAAAATTAAAAGTGAATACAGGAAAGAGTAAGGTTTATGAGGATAAAAAAGATTAGGTGATGAAAGATTGGATTTCAGATTGTAGGGAGAGAGTATGGAGGAGGTGAATGTATTCAGATATTTGGGAGTGGACGTGTCAGCGGATGGGTCTATGAAAGATGAGGTGAATCATAGAATTGATGAGGTGAAAAAGGTGAGCAGTGCACTTAGAAGTCTGTGGAGACAAAGAACTTTGTCCTTGGAGGCAAAGAGGGGAATGTATGAGAGTATAGTTTTACCAATGCTCTTATATGGGTGTGAAACATGGGTGATGAATGTTGCAGTGAGGAGAAGGCTGGAGGTAGTGGAGATGTCATGTCTGAGGGCAATGTGTGGTGTGAATATAATGCAGAAAATTCATAGTTTGGAAGTTAGGAGGAGGTGCAGGATTACCAAAACTGTTGTCCAGAGGGCTGAGGAAGGGTTGTTGAGGTGGTTCGGACATGTAGAGAGAATGGAGTGAAACAGAATGACTTCAAGAGTGTATCAGTCTGTAGTGGAAGGAAGGCGGGGTAGGGGTCAGCCTAGGAAAGGTTGGAGGGAGGGGGTAAAGAAGGTTTTGTGTGCGAGGGGCTTGGACTTCCAGCGGGCATGCGTGAGCGTGTTTGATAGTGAATGGAGACAAATGGTTTTTAATACTTGACGTGCTGTTGGAGTGTGAGCAAAGTAACATTTATGAAGGGATTCAGGGAAACCGGCAGGCTGGACTTCGAGTCCTGGAGATGGGAAGTACAGTGTCTGCACTCTGAATGAGGGGCGTTAATGTTTCAGTTTCAAAACTTTAGTGTAAAGCACCCTTTGGTGCATCCAACAAGATAAGCAGACTCTTGGATGTCACTACCGCCCGGCTCCGGCTGGGTTACAAGTATCTATGGCAGGTTAAATCACGTGGAATTTACCTGGAGAGAGTTCCAGGGGTCAACGCCCCTGCGGCGCAGTCTGTGACCAGGCCTCCTGGTGGAACAGAGCCTGATCAACAAGGCTGTTGCTGCTGGCTGCACGCAAACCAACGTACGAGCTACAGCCCGGCTGGTCAGGTACAGACTTTAGGTACTTGTCAAGTGCCAGCTTGAAGACTGCCAGGGGTCTATTGGTAATCCCCCTAATATATGCTGGGAGGCAGTTGAACAGTCTTGGGCTCCTGACACTTATTGTATTGTCTCTTAACATGCTAGTGACACCCCTGCTTTTCATTGGGGGGATGTTGCATCGTCTGCCAAGTCTTTTGCTTTCGTTGTGGGTGATTTTCGTTTGCAAGTTCGATACTATCCCTCTAGGATTTTCCAGGTGTATATAATCATGTATCTCTCCCGCCTGCGTTCCAGGGAATACAGGTTCAGGAACTTTAAGTGCTCCCAGTAATTGAGGTGTTTTATCTCTGTTATGCACGCTGTGAAGGTTCTCTGTACATTTTCTAGGTCAACAATTTCACCTGCCTTGAAAGGTGCTGATAGTGTGCAGCAATATTCCAGCCTAGATAGAACAAGCGGCTCGAAGAGTGTCATCATGGGCTTGGCACCCCTAGTTTTGAAGGTTCTCATTATCCATCCTCCCATTTTTCTAGCAGCTGCAATTGATATTATGTTATTGTCCTTGAAGGCGAGATCCTCTGACATGATCACTCCCAGGTCTTTGACGTTTGCTTTTTGCTCTATTTTGTGGCCGGAATTTGTTTTGTACTCTGATGAAGTTTTGATTTCCTCGTGTCTACCATATCGGAGTAATTGAAATTTCTCATCGTTAAACTTCATATTGTTTTCTGCAGCCCACCGAAAGATTTGGTTGATGTCCGCCTGGAGCCTTGCAGTGTCTGCAATGGAAGACACTGTCATGCAGATTCGGGTGTCATCTGCAAAGGAAGACACGGTGCTGTGGCTGACATCCTTGTCTATGTCAGCTTTGAGGACGAGAAGACGGGAGCGAGTACTGTGCCCTGTAGAACAGAGCTTTTCACTGTAGCTGCCTCGGACTTTACTCTGTTGACTACTACTCTTTGTGTTCTGTTTGTGAGGAAATTATAGATCCATCTACCAACTTTTCTTGTTATTCCTTTAGCACGCATTTTGTGCGCTATTACGCCATGGTCACACTTGTCGAAGGCTTTTGCGAAGTCTGTATATATTACATCTGCATTCTTTTTGTCTTCTAGCGCATTTAGGACCTTGTTGTATTGATCCAATAGTTGAGCCAGACAGGAGCGACCTGCTCTAAACCTATGTTGCCCTGGGTTGTGTAACTGATGGGTTTCTAGATGGGTGGTGATCTTGCTTCTTAGGACCCTTTCAAAGATTTTTATGGTATGGGATGTTAGTGCTATCGGTCTGTAGTTCTTTGCTATTGCTTTACTGCCCCCTTTGTGGAGTGGGGCTATGTCTGTTGTTTTTAGTAGCTGTGGAACGACCCCCGTGTCCATGCTCCCTCTCCATAGGATGGTAAAAGCACGTGATAGAGGCCTCCTGCAGTTCTTGATGAACACGGAGTTCCGTGAGTCTGGCTCTGGGGCAGAGTGCATGGTCATGTCATTTATCGCCTGTTCAAAGTCATTTGGCGTCAGGGTAACATCGGATAGGCTTGTGTTAACTAAATTCTGTGTCTCTCATAAAAAATTTATTTTGATCTTCGACTCTGTCTGGTTAGCGGCTCGCTGAAAACTGAGTCATATTGGGACTTGAGTAGCTCACTCATTTCCTTGCTGTCATCTGTGTAGGACCCATCTTGTTTAAGTAGGGGCCCAATACTGGATGTTGTTCTCGACTTTGATTTGGCATAGGAAAAGAAATACTTTGGGTTTCTTTCGATTTCATTTATGGCTTTTAGTTCTTCCCGCGATTCCTGAATCCTATAAGATTCCTTTAGCTTAAGTTCGATGTTTGCTATTTCTCTGACCAGTGACTCCCAACGCATTTCAGATATATTGGCCTCTTTTAGCCGCTCTGTTATTCTTTTTCGTCGCCTGTAAAGGGAGTGCCAGTCTTTCTATTTTACATCTACTCCTTTTTCTTAAAGGAATAAGCCTTGAGCATACATCGAGTGCCACCAGATGTAGACCAAACGAAATGTAAACTTTGCCAGATGGACTATTGTCACACCTTGCATCTTTATGTACTGGAGTGTGATCAAATTAATAAATTTAGAGACAACACACTCAGAAATGTTCAAGAAATGGCAAAGTATTTTATCCACAGTGGTATATTACAGACCATTCTGGAGAAATACCCTAACTTTGCTGGCTGTAAATAATGCATTAACACATGTTTGTGTGTGTGTGTGTGTGTGTGTGTGTGTGTGTGTTAGTTACCATTTTGTCCTAGGCACATGTCGATTAGACACTAGGCCTGTTGTATATGCGTGTGTGTGTGTGTGTGTGTGTGTGTGTGTGTGTGGGTGTGTGTGGGTGTGTATGTGTGTACTCACCTAGTTAAGGTTGCGGGGGTCGAGTCCGAGCTCCTGACCCCGCCTCTTCACTGATCGCTACTAGGTCACTCTCCCTGAGCCGTGAGCTTTATCATACCTCTGCTTAAAGCTATGTATGGATCCTGCCTCCACTACATCGCTTCCCAAACTATTCCACTTAGTGACTACTCTGTGGCTGAAGAAATACTTCCTAACATCCCTGTGATTCATCTGTGTCTTCAGCTTCCAACTGTGTCCAATCTCTGGAACATCCTGTCTTTGTCCACCTTGTCAATTCCTCTCAGTATTTTGTATGTCGTTATCATGTCCCCCCTATCTCTCCTGTCCTCCAGTGTCGTCAGGTTTATTTCCCTTAACCTCTCCTCGTAGGACATACCTCTTAGCTCTGGGACTAGTCTTGTTGCAAACCTTTACACTTTCTCTAGTTTCTTTATGTGCTTGGCTAGGTGTGGGTTCCAAACTGGTGCCGCATACTCCAATATGGGCCTAACGTACACGGTGTACAGGGTCCTGAATGATTCCTTATTAAGATGTCGGAATGCTGTTCTGAGGTTTGCTAGGCGCCCATATGCTGCAGCAGTTATTTGGTTGATGTGCGCTTCAGGAGATGTGCCTGGTGTTATACTCACCCCAAGATCTTTTTCCTTAAGTGAGGTTTGTAGTCTCTGGCCCCCTAGACTGTACTCCGTCTGGGGTCTTCTTTGCCCTTCCCCAATTTTCATGACTTTGCACTTGGTGGGATTGAACTCCAGGAGCCAATTGCTGGAACCAGGTCTGCAGCCTGTCCAGATCCCTTTGTAGTTCTGCCAGGTCTTCGATCGAGTGAATTCTTCTCATCAACTTTCACGTCATCTGCAAACAGGCCCACCTCAGAGTCTATTCCTTCCGTCATGTCGTTCACAAATACCAAAACAGCACTGGTCCTAGGACTGACCCCTGTGGGACCCCGCTGGTCACAGGTGCCCACTCTGCACCTCGCCACGAAACCATGACTCGCTGCTGTTTTCCTGACAAGTATTCCCTGATCCACTGTAGTGCCTTCCCTGTTATCCCTGCTTGGTCCTCCAGTTTTGCACCAATCTCTTGTGGGGAACTGTGTCAAACGCCTTCTTGCAGCCCAAGAAAATGCAATCCCCCACCCCTCTCTCTCTTGCCTTACTGCTGTCACCATGTCATAGAAATCCAGTAGGTTTGTGACAGGATTTCCCATCCCTGAAACCATGTTGGCTGCTGTTGATGAGATCGTTGCTTTCTAGTGTTCCACCACTCTTCTCCTGATAATCTTCTCTATGATTTTGCATACTATACATGTCAGTGACACTGGTCTGTAGTTAATGCTTATGTCTGTCTCCTTTTTTAAAGACTGGGACTACATTTGCTGTCTTCCATTCCACAACTCTGCTCACGTACACCGAAAAACAGTGTGTGTATGTGTGTGTGTGTATGTGTATTGTGTGTATTGTGTGGTGTGTGTGTGTGTGTGTGTGTGTTGTGTGTGTGTGTGTGTGTGGTGTACTCCCCTAGTTGAGGTTGCAGGGGTCGAGTCCGAGCCCCGGGGCCCCGCCTTTTCACTGATCGCTACTTGGTCACTCTCCCTGAACCGTAAAGCTTTATCATACCTCTGTTTAAAGCTATGTATGGAGCCTGCCTCCATTTACATCGCTTTCCAAACTGTTCACTGACTGACTACTCTGTGGCTGAAGAAATACTTCCTAACATCCCTGAGATTCATGTTATTACTCTTCTTGCTGTTGAACAGTGTTTAGTGTCCGATGGAGGTAGCATAGGTAGCAATGATACGGCCGTGGTAGTTTGGCTTTAATTGGATAGGAGTGGAGTACACAATGGGCAGTGTGAGGGAATGACCGCAAGCCAGTCCATGGAGGGGGAGAACTTGTGCTATCAGGTCGGTGGCCGGGAAGTGAGGGCGAATGGGCCCAGCCTCCCACTGACTGGGTGAGCCTGCGGAGGGCAGCACTTAAAATGCCGCAAATATGAACTAGTCAGAACAGATGGCTTAGGCTTTCTGTTCTGACAGTGCAGGCTGTCTACATTTGCTTTAGCCACGCACCTCGCGTCATCCCGACACAACAATACTGGTGGGCCCGTAGGTATAAAGGAATTACACTGCTACCCCAGGGAGGGGGCTGGTTTTCGCTCACTTGTAAAATAAAAAAAAGACATAAAAAATGCAACAGGCAGAAAAAAAAAATTCCCTTCCAGGGGAAGAGAAAAAATGGCTTGCCCGCACAGCTTCACTGAGGAGAGAGTCCGGAGAATCAGCACTGGAACTAAAATCTTCTATATACAGGTTGTCCGCAGGGCTGAACATCAGTTGACCACTCGTCTACTAATGCTGTTGCACCCTCACATCTGCAAACAATGATTGACAGCAGCATTTCCTAAGGTGTGACATATGACTCAGAGGGCAGCACTACCCTGACCGTAATACAAGGCTTTTTAAAAAAACACTGGGTGCACATACCTACAATAATACTATATCTGTGGAATTCATTATACTCTGGGAACCATTCTAAAAGTATTTACTAACAATGATGATCTGATAAGAAATGTCACCATATCAAAAACAATATACTCAGATCACAACATAATTGAGGTTCAGACATGTATGTGTGGAGCCCCAGACTGACATAATGAGACTAGTCACGAGGAGCATTCACCAAATTCAACTTCAATAACAAAAACATAAAGTGGGACCAAGTAAACCAAGTCCTAACCGATATAAGCTGGGAAGATATACTAAGCAACACAAACCCAACTTATGCCTTAGAACAGATTAACTCGGTGGCACTCGATGTATGCACAAGGCTTATTCCTTAAGAAAAAGGAGGAGTAGATGTAAAATAGAAAGAGACAGGCGCTCCCTTTACAGGCGACGGAAAAGAATAACAGAGCGGCTAAAAGAGGTCAATATATCTGAAATGCATAGGGAGACAACTGGTCAGAGAAATAGTAAGCGGGAATCGCGGGAAGAACTAAAAGCCATAAATGAAATCGAAAGAAACCAAAGTATTTCTTCTCCTATGCCAAATCAAAATCGAGAACAACGTCCAGTATTGGGCCCCTACTTAAACAAGATGGGTCCTACACAGATGACAGCAAGGAAATGAGTGAGCTACTCAAGTCCCAATATGACTCAGTTTTTAGCAAGCCTCTAACCAGACTGAGAGTCGAAGATCAAAATGAATTTTTTATGAGAGAGCCACAAATTTGATTAACACAAGCCTATCCGATGTTATCCTGACACCAAATGACTTCGAACAGGCGATAAATGACATGCCCATGCACTCTGCCCCAGGGCCAGACTCATGGAACTCTGTTTTCATCAGAACTGCAAGAAGCCCCTATCACGAGCCTTTTCCACCCTATGGAGAGGGAGCATGGACACGGGGGTCTTCCCCATTACTAAAACAACAGACATACCCCCCACCCCAAAAGGGGGGGCAGTAAAGCAACGCAAAGAACTCGACAAAAGCACAAACATCCATATCAAAAAAAAATCTTAAAAGGGGTCCTCGAAGCAAGATCACCACCCATCTAAAACCCTCAGTTCAAAACCCCAGGGAAACATGGGTTTAAACGGGGTCGCTCCTTCTGTCTCAACTTTTGGGATCATCAAAGGCCCCAAATGCACTAGAAGACGAATGCAGATGAAATAATAAAACTTTCAAAGCTTCGCAAGTGTGCCATGGTGAATAGCGAAAAAATGCGTGCTAAAGGAATAACGGGAAAAAGCGGCGAGGTCATAATTTCCTCACTAACAGAACACAGAGAGTGTCAACAGAGTAAAGTCCGAGGCGCTACGGTGAAAAGCTCGTTCCAAAAGGCACGGTACTCGCTCCCATCTTGTTCCTCATCCTCTATCCGACATAGCAAGGTTCAGCCCCACCCGTGCTTCCTTTTCAGATGACACCCCCAATTGCATGACTGTCTTCCATGCGACACTGCAAGGCTCCCGGTGGAATCAACCAAAAACTTTCAGTGGGCTGCAGAAAAAATATGAAGTTCAACGTAGAAATTTAATTACTCAGATATGGTAAAAATAGAAAATTAAAACTTCATCAGAGTACAAAAAAATTTGGCCACAAAATAGAGCGAAACCCAAGTCAAAGACCCGGGGGTGACAGTCGGAGGATCTCACCCCTTTAAGGCCATAACATTGTATCAATCGCATTGCTAGAAAAAAAGCAGGGGGGATTGGAAAAACCCTTGAAAACTAGGAGGCCAAGCCCCTGATGAACCTTCAGGTCATTGTTCTATCTAGGGTGGAATATTGTGACACTAACGGGCCTTTTAAGGCGGGGAAATTGCCCCACCTAGAAAAGTACAAGAATTTACGGCGGCATAACGGAGATAAAAAACCCAATTACTGGGGGCGTTGAGTTCCTAAAAATGTATTTCCCCGGAAAGCAGGAGGGAGAGATTCATGATTAATACACCCGGAAAATCCCAGAGGGACTGTACCGAACTTGCACACGAAAATCATCACACGAAAGCAAAAGATTTTGCAGACGATGCACCACCCCACAATGAAAAGCAGGGGTGTCACTAGCACGTTAAGAGACCATACAAAAAGGTCGGGGGGCCTGAGCTGTTTAAACTGCCCCCCAGCAACTAAGGAGGTTCCCAAAACAGACCCCGGCAGTCTTCAAGCTGGCACTGGACAAGACTAAGTCGTTCCTATCGCCAGGCTGGGGCTCGTACTTGGTTTGCGGGCCCAGCAAAAACGCCTGGTTGATCAGGCTCTGATCCACAGGAGGCCTGGTCAAAACCCGGGGCCGCGGGGGCGTTGCCCCCCGGAACTCTCTCCAGGTAAAAACCCGGTAATAATTACTGATGTTTTCCACCCTGACTCCATTATAAATAGTATACAAAATTTTTCATTTATACCCATTTCTGCAACAAACAATTGCTAATTAGGTAGGAGTCAACAAATCAGTAGGTATGACAAGTGACCCCAAAAGCGTGCACCCAGGAGGGGATGGAAAATTGTCATATCAAATGACTAAAAAGTAAATTTGGGTTCCCCCAAGCCGAAGGGATCCTCCTGAATGGTAATGACCGGGTTGGGTGAGAAAGCTGTCAACTCTTTGCTTCATCTCGAGGGGGATCTGCCCGAACCCTGAAGAAGACAGAGTTGAAAAAAACCTTATTATCACCGATGTCTGCAACAGGTCGTTTTAGAACTGGCAATTGAAAGGGAGTCTGGGTTTTACATGCATTCGTTCCCCGTAAACTATAAAGGGCGCCCGGTTTCCCTCTTTCTTGGGGGTCAGAAAGAGAGGGGCATTCCACGGGGAATGGATCCCCAATAACTCCACTCGGAGCATCCATGTAATGAGTTCTTCGGTGAAGACTCTTTGCGCATGTGGCAGGCGATACGCATGTGCATAAATGGGGTTAGTACCTTTGTCAAGTGGAATACGGTGAGAGATCAGTGGGGTCAAACCCATCGACTCACCATCTAGCGCCACTGCAGAACGTGCATGATTGAGAACCTGGAGAAGTTTTTGGACCTCTTCAGGATAGTCTGTCAAAGCTAGATCATCTTCCTGCACTGGCCGGGTGTTGGAAGAGTCGCAGCAGACTCGCCTGGGAAAACTGCACTCACGAGGAAGTCAGCTGGAGCTTCACCCTCCACTCTCACCGGGAGAGGGAATCTGACAAGGTCGACAAGTAAGGTATTCTTCCGCAGGGGAAATTCTCGACTGTGCATGTTGACAACAAGGACTTGCAACTTATCACATTGCACTCTGTGCAAGGACAGTTCAAGGGAGAGGCCCTTGACTCGGCACGTGTCGTTGTCAACCAGCACATTGTCTCCTTCAAAAAACTCTGCTCACATACACCGTAACAGGAGTGAGCGAGTTAGCTGACAAAGTGATGTCATACTTTGTACAAGCAGTAACCTCTGCTCGCTGATGCCATGACACGAGTCAGACAGTCGCCTGCCAACAGGGATACTGTGGCTTGACAACTGCTGTTCTCTACAACAGTGCTAGAGTTAAAGTGAAGGTTAGACTGGGCACCCCCAGACTGGGTTTCACTGGTAACTAAGCGCTGATGGCCATGAGGTGCGGGCATGAGCTCTACTACGAGGTCGATCAGGACAAGAGACTGACCCAGGGAGAATGTGTATGGAAACCACTGGTTTCCAACGATTCCAGGCACTGTGCATACTCTGAGACAGAGTAACACGTAGTGAATCCTAAGCGCATGCCCCAGAAGGCCACATCCACTCCGTTGAATTCTGCTTTCCACTCAGCTGGATCTAAGCGGATCCTAAGGTCTGCCATGGTTTTGAACCCTATGTGCAGGTCACCAGGGAAACAATACTATCTATGACTAAAAATTTTGCGGACAGCTTGTGACCCTGGACCACAAATTCTAACGTACGACCACGAACCATCAGCGGACTACCTGAGACTCCTCTCAAGGTCTGAATGACAGATGGCTCTGCCAACATGGCCACGTCAAGGCCAATGTCTCGGAAAAGAGTGGAGCGGATGATGTTAACCACTGAACCTGTATCTAGGAAAAGCTGGACAGGCTTATGGTGGACAGTGGACTCGACGAGAGGTCCACATGGGTTGTCATACCGAACGTAAAGGCATGACAGGCCGACGAAATCCCCAGAGTCACAGCTGCTTGAGGCTCGATGCTTGTTGATGAGGCTCGGCCTGGAAGGTACGGTACGAGTCTCGGCAACAACGTCAGACACTCTGTTTCCTCACTGTCAGCAAGCGTATCACTGCCCATGGCGGCAAACGCATTGCGGACAGGTATGGAATACAGCTTCTTGGCTTTCCCTGGGCTCTGTTGTGGTCTGTTAGGGCCTTCCATATAGCTTAGCTCTTTCATTACTACAGTTCCTCTGATAGAGCTTCTACATGCAGTTTTGCTCCTTCTTTCCCTACAGTCCCCTTATTTGTGACTGAGGTAGCAGTCTCTGATGTCAATCCCAAAATGTTCTTTAGTTCTTTAGGCTGTTTCAGATTTTTCAGTTCCTCTTCTAAACTCTGTATCCTAGCCTGCTGTTTTGACATGCACCTCCCACTTCCTGCTTTCCATATCTATCCTCTCTTCCATTCTCATGCAAGTTCTTCTAGTTCTTTTCCCATTCATGTTCCCTTTTTATGAGCTCTGCTGCCCAATCTTCCTTTGCAGCTTCCTCCTCCTGTCCCTTGGTTTTTCTTCCTGCTCTCTGGCAATCCATTTTCATTTATCCTGATTGCCTCATAGTGGGAAACCTATGTAATTCTGTGTGTTAGGTTAGTAGTGTGTATGTCATAGTGTGGGGGGGAGAAGGTAGAGGAGGAACTGTGGCTATGTGGTAGAGGAGTGGGGAGGGGATTTAGGGGGGAATATGAGGAGTGGGAAGGAGGGAGAAGCAAGGGGGTGAGTGGAGAGGGGAAAGGAGGGAGAGAGGGGGAGTGGGAGGGTGAAAGAGGGAGTGGAGGGATCAGGGGAAGGAGTGAAATGTCGGTGGGGGGGGGGGAGTGTATTTGTGAGTCTGGATGTGTGTGTGTGTGTGTTTTGTAATTATGTGTGGGTTTATTATGTATCTGAAAGGTAGGTGACTTGTGTGTTGTAATGGGGAGTCTCAGTGGTCTTGACTGACCACAACTTCTTGTGACCTGACCCCCACCCTCCTGGGATTGACCCACCCCTACTTACAATGTTCCCTTTCTATGCTTGTCCTGCACCTAGCTTATAGTAAATTACTGCCTTGTTCAATGGTTTAAACCAATTGCTATTCCTTATTGAATACTTGAGTGCCTATTCTTTATCGTGTATGAGAGACCATTCACATCAGCTTGGCAGTTAATTGGGGAACTGGAACCCACACCCAAAACAACCATCATAGGTGAATACAGTACTTGCAATGCAGCTGTAGCAGCCTTAGATTGTCCAGCTCGATGTGACGTCCTGGCATAGATCCACCTCAATTTCTTCTCGTTAATAATGTACCCTATTCACTGTATTTCTCTCACTGGTCACACGATTGTTTCACTTTATTATCTTTCTTGGGTGACACGTGACAACATTGCCTTACCACCCACACTAGCCTGCCCGCTCTGACTGCGCCACCACGTTTTACTTTCTAGATCACTTACAAAACTGTGGCTCTCCCCACACTTATGTGGCTCAGGCAGATTGTAAATCGCTTCTAGGGTTGATCACTACCTTTACACACTTCGCAACCTTTGCAGAACACTTGGGTAGTCCTCAAAAACACTTATATTCTCGGAGCATGGAAGGCGTGACTCGCGCACTCGGTGTCGCTACTATGTGTGTGTGTGTGTGTGTGTACTCACCTATTTGTACTCACCTATTTGTGGTTGCAGGGGTCGATTCACAGCTCCTGGCCCCGCCTCTTCGCTGATTGCTACTAGGTCCTCTTCTCCCTGCCCATGGCTTATTATACTCGCCTTAAAATATGTATGGTTTCCCGCCTCCACTACGTCCTTTCTAGGCTATTCAGCCTGACTACCTATGACTGAAGAAATACTTCCTACATCCCTTTGATTTATCTGAGTCTTCAAACTTCCAATTGTAAACCCTCTTGTGTCCCCTGTCCTTCTTGGAAACATCCCGCTTTTCCCCCTTGTCTATTCCATGCAGTATTTATATGTCCTTATCATGTCTCCCCTGACCCTCTGTCCTCCAGTGTTGTCAGCCGATTTTCCCTCAACCCTTTCTTCGTAGGACAATTCCCCGTAGCTCTTGGGGACTAGTCTTGTTGCAAACCTTTGCACTTTCTCTAATTTCTTGACGTGCTTGACTAGGTGTGGATTCCAAACTGGTGCTGCATACTCCAGTATGGGCCTGACGTAAATGGTATACAGAGACTTAAACGAATCCTTACTGAGATATCGGAACGCTATCCGTAGGTTTGCCAGGCGCCCGTATGCTGCAGCAGTTATCTGATTGATGTGCGCCTCAGGAGATATGCTCGGTGTTATACTCAGCCCCAGATCTTTTTCCTCGAGTGAGGTTTGCAGTCTTTGGCCATCTAAACTATATTGTGTCTGCGGTCTTCTTTGCTCTTCCCCAATCTTCATGACTTTGCATTTGGCAGGGTTAAATTCAAGGAGCCTGTTGCTGGACCAGGCTTGTAGCCTGTCCAGGTCTCTTTGTAGTCCTGCCTGATCTTTGTAGTCCTGCCTGATTCTTCTCATTAACTTCGCATCATCTGCGAACAAGGACACTACTGAGTCTATCCCTTCAGTTATGTCGTTCACATATACCAAGAACAGCACAGGTCCTAGGACTGACCCCTGTGGAACCCCACTTGTCACAGGCGCCCACTCTGACACCTTGTCACGTACCATGACTCGTTGTTGCCTCCCTGTCAGGTATTCTCTGATCCATTGCAGTGCCTTTCCTGTTATGTGTGCCTGATCCTCTAGCTTTTGCAGTAACCTCTTGTGAGGAACTGTGTCGAAGGCCTTCTTGCAGTCCAAAAATATGCAGTCGATTCACCCCTCTCTCTCTTGTTTTACTTCTGTCACCTTGTCATAAAACACAGGATTTTCCTTCCCTGAAACCGTGCTGGTTGTCAATTATACACTCGTTTCTTTCCAGGTGCCCCACCACTCTCCTTCTGATGATCTTCTCCATGACCTTGCATACTATACACATTAGTGATACAGGTCTGTAGTTTAGTGCTTCATGTCTGTCTCCCTTTTTAAAAATTGGGACTACATTTGCCATTTTCCATACCTCAGGGAGTTGCCCAGTTTCAAATGATGTGTTGAAAATCTTTGTTAATGGCTCACACAATATCTCTGCTCCCTCTTTAAGGACCCATGGAGAGATGTTGTCTGGTCCCACCGCCTTTGAGGTGTCAAGTTCGCATAGCTTCTTCACTTCCTCCTTGGTTATATGTACCTCATCCAGCACTTGCTGGTGTGCCCCCCTGTTCTGATTTCCTGGAGTCCTACTGGTTTCCACTGTAAATACCTCTTTAAATCTTGTGTTGAGCTCCTGACATACCTCTTGGTCGTTTCTTGTGAATTCCCCATCACCCTTCCTCAGTCTGATTACCTGGTCCTTGACTGTTGTTTTCCTCCTGATGTGGCTGTACAACAGCTTCGTGTCTGTCTTTACTTTTGATGCTATGTCATTTTCATATTGTCTCTGAGCCTCCCTTCTTATCTGTGCATATTCGTTTCTGGCTCTTCGGCTGATTTCTTTATTTTCCTGAGTTCTCTGTCTTCTGTACCTTTTCCATTCTCTTGTACACCTAGTTTTTGCCTCCCTAACACCTTTGGGTGAACCAAGGACTCGTTCTGTTCTTCCCATTATTCCTGTTTCCCTTGGGAACAAACCTCTCCTCTGCCTCCTTGCATTTTGTTGCTACATAGCCCATCATTTCTTGTACTGGTTTTCCTGTCAGTTCCATTTCCCACTGAATGTCTTGAAGGAAGTTCCTCATGCCTGAGTAATTCCCCTTTTGTAGTTTGGTTTTTTCCCAGCCTATTCCTGCTACTCTCTCCACTTGGAACTCAACTATGTAGTCGAAGCACAGAACCACATGATCACTAGCTCCCAGAGGCCTTTCATACATGATACCCTCGATGTCCGAACTACTCATGGTGAATACAAGGTCCAGTCTTGCTGGTTCATCCTCTCCTCTCTCTCTGGTAGTGTCTCTAACATGTTGATGCATGAGGTTTTCCAGTACCACATCCATCATCTTGGCTCTCCATGTTCAGGACCCCATGGGGCTCCAGGTTTTCCCAGTCAATTTCCTTGTGATTGAAATCACCCATAACTAGTAACTTTGCTCCCCCCATGTGTGCTCTCCTGGCCACCTCGGCTAGTGTGTCGATCATTGCTCTGTTGCTCTCATCGTATTCATCTCTTGGCCTCCTGCAGTTCTGTGGTGGGTTGTACATTACTGCAATTATCACCTTATGTCCCTCAGACTGGATTGTTCCTATTAAGTAGTCCCTTTCGCCCATGCCATCCATTCCTTCCATTTTCTCAAAATCCCACTGGTTTTTAATGAGCAGTGCAACTCCTCCTCCCCCTCTCCTCCCTCTGTCTTTCCTGAGGATTTGGTATCTGGATGGAAAGATTGAATCTGTTATTATTCTGGTGAGTTTTGTTTCTGTGAGTGCTATCATGTCTCACATAGTTGTACTCACGTAGTTGAGGTTGCAGGGGTAGAGTCCAAGCTCCTGCCCCCCCTCTTCACTGGTCGCTACTAGGTCACTCTCCCTGAACCATGAGCTTTATCGTACCTCTGCTTAAAGCTATGTATGGATCCTGCCTCCACTACATCGCTTCCCAAACTATTCCACTTCCTGACTACTCTGTGGCTGAAGAAATACTTCCTAACATCCCTGTGATTCATCTGTGTCTTCAGCTTCCAACTGTGCCCCCTTGTTGCTGTCTCCAGTCTGTGGAGCATCATGTCTTTGTCCACCTTGTCAATTCCTCTCTGTATTTTGTAAGTCGTTATCATGTCCCCCCTATCTCTCCTGTCCTCCAGTGTCGTCAGGTTGATTTCCCTTAACCTCTCCTCATAGGATATACCTCTTAACTCTGGGACTAGTCTTTCTCTAGTTTCTTTACGTGCTTGGCTAGGTGTGGGTTCCAAACTGGTGCCGCATACTCCAATATAGGCCTAACATACACGGTGTACAGGGTCCTGAACGATTCCTTATTAAGATGTCGGAATGCTGTTCTGAGGTTTGCCAGGTGCCCATATGCTGCAGCAGTTATTTGGTTGATGTGCACTTCAGGAGATGTGCCTGGTGTTATACTCACCCCAAGATCTTTTTCCTTGAGTGAGGTTTGTAGTCTATGGCCCCCTAGACTGTTCTCCATCTGCGGTCTTCTTTGCCCTTCCCTTGTGCATATGTCTGTGCATGTGCTCTCGTGTGTGTGTGTATGTGTGCATGCCCTCGTGTGTGTGTGTGCACATGTGTGTGTGCGCTCGCGCTCGTGTGGGTATATGACCCACTTAATATTTGTATTTATAATTCATTACAATTGTGACCAGGTGTGGACGTGTCAGTGGCTCATTACTTTGCAATTTGTTCATGACTATAACTATGTATAGGAGTGAGGCTGATTCATTACCTTTGTAACTTACCATGATTGTGACCAGATCTACCTGGAGTTCATTACCTTTGTAACTAGTTCAGCTAACATAACTTTGGGGTCCAGTCCCTGGACCCTTTATGTACCTTTGTAATCATTTGACTACC